>CAUYSK010109860.1:0-53821 GCA_963575035.1 Avahi laniger
GCTGTTTCTCTTCTTGTTTCACAAATTTTAGTCACTAACACATTTCTCAAAACTTTTAACATGCTATTTGCATTAACATGTAACGCAATAGGATGGACATATTTGAAACCTGGACTGAGGGGGGGAGGGGGGGCAGGGGCAGCATATGTAACCGAAACATCTGTACCCTCATATTATGCTGAAAAAAAAAAAAACATTAAAAAAATATATTTTATATAATTATATTGTGTAGTGTATTCTCATACTACATAATTATGATGACACATGTAAATGTAATTAAATTTAGCTTAAAATCATTGAATAAAGTGAAATTCAACACCTATTCAATCTAATTGTCCTTTTCCTAATGAATATTTTGGCATTCAGAGATAAACCCCCCATTTGAAAGAACTCATTAAATATAACTTTTGCATCAGTATTAGGACCTCTGAATATATAGTTGCTCATTAGGAGATAAAGAAGCTCTCTGAGTTGCCTGCAGTTCTGCCTACAAATACAAATCTTAATTCCAGTGATTTACAAACTTTTATTTTGATTTAAAAGTTTTCTGTATTATCATATTGTATATTACATTGTTGGAAGGATAGAACTACCAGCATCTTTCAAAATATCCATGAATTACAATAAAATTACAATAAAAATGTTTTTATAATATTTTTCTTTAGAGCTTACAATAAAAGACAAAGTTTTGTGGGAGTAACAGTACCACATTATCAATGCATGTTTCTTAAAAAATAATCTGGAAGAAGAAAATTATTTGACTTCAACTAATATATGAGATACATAACATCCTCCTTTTAGATGAAAGAATAAAACATTATTTTCTGTGAAAGTAGGCAAAATAACTTCAACAAATGAAATCTTCTTACTATTAAAAAAAGATTGTCATTTCTTTTCTGGTGACTCGTGTACTATGAAAAATCTAAAGCCTCTCTAGTGGGAGAACTCTACAAAGTTCAATGCAGTTCTAATAAAAAGAATACATGACCTTTTTAAAAAATGCAATAAAGAAAATATCATTTTAGTCTCTTGAGGGCCATTTTTCTAGATACTTCATAGTATAGAAGAAAAATGAAGTGTTTCAACCAATTCTGTTATTAATGATCCTGAACAGGATTATTTATCATAAGACATCAAGATTTCTCAGCACGCAATTTCATCTTTCAAAAAAAGTGCTTCTTTATCTGGATTATAAAACTATTCACTTCCACTTCTCCATTTAAAATATGAGGAATTGGTGAGATTATCTTATTTCTACAAGTATTTAAAAGAGTTATGTTTCTTTTTAAAAAAATTCTAAAATCACTACTCAGTGTAATGTCTCCTGAATATCAGAACACTGTAATACTTGATCCATCAATAATAATATACAGTCTTTAAAAAGATGGCTCTTAATAACTTTTGAAACTCTATTTTTAAATATTATCATGATTTCCTATAGATACATGTAAATTCTCCAATCCCGATTGAAGGCAAGTATTACATGAAGTTGACTTGAATAATATCAAGATGATTTATAGTTTTTAACATGACATTAAATTATTACTCAAATCAACATTTTTGGCCCAACTATTCTAAGAGAATAGACATGTTAAGAATACATATTGTATGAGACTTTGTTTTCGATCCTACCTTCCTCATAATCCCTGCTAATCAGAAAGTAGAAAGAATTCTCTAGCTAACTTATTTTAAAAACTTTTAAAATAGGCTGGAAGCTGTCATATGAGTTCATAAATCAGAGTCAGGGTCATTATTTAGAAAAGAAGTTTTGTCATGGTACATAGTCTAGGAGAATGGAAGGAGAAACTATACTCAAATCATCTAAAGGAAGTCATCAAAAGCCAGTCTTATTTTCCAGACATGTGAAAGACAAATAAGAATACAGAAATGCTAATATATTTTTTCCCACAAAACTCTGTAAGTAGCACAGGTAATAGATAACAGAAGGAAGAATGGAAGGGAGGAAATTCAAAAATCAGTGGCCTTTAGACATTTTAATTCCATTGGATAAAACTGGTATGTTTGGTGGTTAATGTGGGGCAGTTGTTAAACATCTTCCTCACCACGGATTCTATAAGTAATTGGAATAAAATTCTAAGTTTAAAGCAGGTACAATGTCTTTATTGAATTTCCCTTCCTCAGCATGATTCTACATACTTCACATTTGCCCATAAACTGGTTAAGTAGGACAGCAAAAATGCCTTAAAGTAGTGCACCATTTTAAGAAACTGGCTTTTTTCTTAGGGTCATAATTTACTCTTGGAGAAAATATAATTATATTTTCCTCCAAAATAGGTTTTATGATGAACACAGCCTTTGGAGAATATGGGAGAAATTATTCATTATGTTTAACAAAAAGTACAACAAAGTATTTTGCCCTTCAATTTTTTTTTTAAATAGTGGGACTAGAAAAACTTTTGAAGATACGTTAGATTTAGTTAGCCAATAAAGTACATTGAGAAGTCAGTACAAGGTGGATTTTGCTTTGATTTTTTTTGCTTCTGTTTTATTTTGTTTTGTCTTACCTCCTTTCATCTTGTCTATGTGAACAGGTACCACTGGAGACATCCTAACATTTAACCCCATCATATGATTTTACACGTTCAACTAAAATGAAAATAGATTTTCTTAGACTTATCTTAATTAAAAGTCATAATTTATTTAAAGCTTTTATGAACATCAAGTTCTAGAAATGCCTTTCATGAAGAAAATTTACTGGTATGTATTAATAATGGAAGCATTTTTGAAAAGCAAGGATAAATTATAAAAATGAAAATTTTGGTACACTCTATGAGAGAGTGGAGAGAAAAGTCTTGATGATTAGCATCAGAGTTTTGTTATTGGCATGACCACTAGGGGGGCCTATAAGGATTTACTTTAGTGTATATTGCTCAATTTTTACCAGAGTGATTTATAATTTAGAGCCTTTATTGGTTCCAAAGACCAATGTAACTTACCACATCAGAGATATGCAGTCTATCAGATAAGGAGATTTATAAAACTATGTTTTAGACTTTAAGGGTTAAATTCTTGAATTGATAGTTAATCCACTGCTATCCTTATGGTTCACTGTGCATGAATAGAAATTTAAATAAGGCTCTTGCATCAGAATCTCATAGAAACATTGGTAGGATGAGTTTAGAGGTGTGATTAGATCCAACATTTTAAGTTAAGAATATGAAATTACCGTCACACTTAATACCTTTGGTTTAAAGATAGCATTTTCTCTGATATCATTTTCTCCTAAATTATATGATAGAGACTAGAGGAAGATTAGAGGAAGTATTATCATTAGCCTTCAGGTACCGTTGATGCGTATCTGCTCCTTTTATTTTAAAAGTATGCACTAGATGACGAACTTCTGAATATTCAATTTAAGTTATTATGCTGTTGGCAGATTCTTACATAATTGAGATCCTTTCTCCTTTCTTAAAGAAAATCATTGAATTTTATATCTGAAAGAGAATTAAGGATATAGAGTTCAAATTCTTTGCTTTATAGATGAAAAAACTGAGTCCTAGAGTGGATGCAGGATCACAAGCTTATTTAGTTGTAGAACAAAGAATAGAACTTGAAAGAAGAATTATTGGACAAATAATAAACACCTGTCTGAGTCTGGCTGGAATGGGGTTAAAATCAGAAAACCATGTGCTATCAGAAAAGACTGCATTGCTTTAAAATAAAAAATAAAGTTATTTTCCATCAACACACATGTAGGAGGAATATTAGAATTCTCATCTCCCTGTACATATGAGAACTATTTTTTTAATGAAAAACTTAAATGATATTACTTGTGTTTTTTCCTTTTTATCAGTTCTTATTTTGAGAGTGGATGGCAAACAATTGGAAAATAATAGTTACATGTTACATAAGGAAAAAAATAAGGTAACACCGATTCCCCATTTTCCTCTCTTACAAATTATAGATGTTACTTAAGTCTAAATTAAGTTGCTCTGTAGTAATAATCCATTTAAGTGGAGAAAAGAAGCCAAGTTTATGTTCATGGTAGGAACTATGTATTAATAAAACATGTAGGTATCTGATGAAATTGTGCATTTCCTTGTGTTATTTCAGACAACGCAATTATTTTCTCTGCTCGCCATTTGCACAAGTATATTCCTTTTATCATATAAAATTAGAATATCTCAATGTAGACTTTAGATACTGTCCTTAATATTGAGTCTGTGGCTGCAGAGGCACACAAACCACCTCTAATTTAGTCAGCATTTGTTCTATTACAGGAGCATGTTGCTCAAAATGGTGATCTGCTGCTGTCTTCACTGTGTCTTTGCAATGCTCCTCAGCACTGTGTCTTATTGTCCTCCTTGGTGCACTAACATCACTCTCTGCTGTGGGAGGAAACAATTTTTCTTCTCAGGGTGAACATATTTATTGCACCTATAGGGAAGACTAACAAAAAAGAAGTAGCTTCTGGGTAGTTCTGTTCGAAAACACTATTATCACCAGAAATTGTACATAAATCCCCTTTTAAGGAAGTGTTAACTCTTTCTGTAAATTATAGTAGCATCGTAGTGATTTAGCAAGAGCTGTGAAAATTAATGATTGATTTCTCTATTGGCTTATAACTGTCAAGATTCCTGAATAAACTGTTTAGAACATGACATAAAAGGTGAGAGATTAGTGATAAAGGGAATTGGTTATAAAATAAAACATGGTGAAATAAAAGCAGATCTTTTTTTTGTTGCTTAAGGCATTATTTGTCATTTGGAAAAATGCTATTTAAATGTAGATTCTACTAGGGTTTCTGGAAGAAGATTAAGTTGTAATCTTGGTAAGAAATGTGAATGAAAGTCTCTCTCCCTTTCTTCCTGTCTTCCTCTGTCCCTCCTTCTCTAGCTCCTTCCTTCCTCCTTTCTCTCTTAACATTGTGAATGTTACCGGTTACTTTCGTTATACTATCATGAAGATTCATATTTAGTGTTGCTGTTCCCTATCAAGGTTTTTAGAAGGTACACACTTACCTTGAGAAAAAAGATAGTTGGTCATTTTATTTCTAATGAATTTTTTCTTAATATTATTAATAAATGGATCATCTTTTGCTGTATGGTTTTATCATTTCCATCTACAAATAATGAGAAAAATTACACGGGATCTTGTAAAAATATTCTATTTCACCATAATCATATAAATAGTGAACAGTTTGCAAGATTTTAAGCATCTTTTAAAATGTCATTTTGGCAGTGCAGAAATTACATTAACACCCATTCTATTTGTATAAAGTGCCAATAGCTTCAGTATATGTAAAAGGTGATAAAAACCAAAAGTCTTTGTTAAAAGGAGACAATCTGGTTTTCTCCTCCTTACTCAATTAAGTTTAAATTGTGCAATGCCATCTATAAAATACTCTTAAAGGAAAGAGTTCAGTTCCCCCCTGCAGTTTTATTTTTAAAATTCTTTTATCTAGCCTTCTGGCATCTTATCATCAGTGTCTGAAATGATGCTTGCTGATATTGTCAGACTTGTGATAACACGATGAGAATTCCCAAATTAATTTCACTTAACACTAGTATCTACCGGAGTGTGAGCCAAATCCAATACTGCAATGTCAAGTTTCACTTTCAACCATTTTTCCTTATCTTCCAGAGTGCTATGGGAAGCAGTCATCTTAAAAGATGACAGAGCCAACATTAAATGACATAAATTCTATTGGAAATATTTGCTAGTAGGATCAAATAAAAAATGTACACTCCTTTTTCAGTGACTTGCTTGATCCATTATTAGATAATATTGTAAATATTACTAGGGTTATTAAAATCATGTTAGATGAAACAGTCAAAACATAAACCAAAAGATCAGAAGATTTTAAGAAATGGCTATTCCTTCCCACTGCCATGTCACTTCCCACTAAACCTTCCATACTGTAGAACATTATTTGTTCTCTTAGCTCTCAAAAGTATCTCAATTTCAATACATTTCATTATTTTGTGAAAAAACAAAATTCAATTGTCATTTGTTAAAATCAGGCTTAAATTGTTCTATTCAGTATTTTAAAGCATACACCAGGTACATCTGACCCCAACATAATTAGATACTATACTAAGAAAAGACTCATTATATATTCCCATAAAACACATTATAGAGGTACAAAATACT
The DNA here is from genome assembly GCA_963575035.1 of Avahi laniger. Classification (NCBI taxonomy): domain Eukaryota; kingdom Metazoa; phylum Chordata; class Mammalia; order Primates; family Indriidae; genus Avahi; species Avahi laniger. Next base: position 6,115 of record CAUYSK010109860.1, read on the forward strand.
GCTTTCAGTACTTTATGAGAGTGACAAAGCTATAATTGGTAAATCTCACAGTAATATGCAATTCAGAAATTACATATATATAATATATACATATATGTGTTCACATATGTTTGACTTTACTTTTCTAATTAAATTTAATACTTTGCATTACCTTATTTTAGATAAGTTATTTATAGTTTATAAAGACTTTTGTATATATTATCTTATTTCATCTTGAACATGAAATGGATTTTCATTTCCTTTCATTTGCTGCTTACTTAGTGTCATGGTTTGGGATCAATACTGTTCTATCTGAAATTCAGTGTCTCTGTCCAGTGCTTATATTGTCCTTCAGCCTAGTTTCTTGATGTGTGCAAATGAGTTCTAAATGATAGATAAAAGAAGAAACTTCATGTAAAATGATGAATATTTTCAAATTTGTGATATCTAAATTCACATTCCTTGAGTTCCTTTATAAAATGCTCTTTAAGAAAAAATGTATTTCTCACACTTAGTGCCTTTTTTCCTGTGGTTTATCTATTCTAAATCCAACTTGATTGATTTAATTTTTCCCTGAAATTCTTCTTATGACTACAAAAGAGAACAAAGAACATCCATGCTTTAGAATAAATAAAACAAAATCGTCTCACTGAAATATCAATAAAAAGGGACCCAAGTATACTATTACTAATACAACGTATATGTTTTTATTTATTTTTTAAATGATATATAATTGTACATATTTATGGGGTACATAGTGATGTTTCAATACATACAATGTAAAGTGATAAAATCAAGATATTTGGCCTTCTATCACTTCAAACATTTATTATTTTTTGCAATGGGAACATTCAAAATCTTCTAGCTATTTGAAAATAAATAATAAATTATTGTTAACTATAGTCATCCTACAGTGCTATAGAATTCTAGAACTTATTCCTCCTATGTAGCTGTAATTTTGTATCCCTTAACCAATCTCTCGCTACCCCTCCCACCTCTCTCCCCTACCCAGCCTCTAGTAACCACTATTCTACTCTCTACTTATATGGGATCAACTTTTTTAGTTTCCACGTATGAGTTAGAACATGTAGACATATAGTATTTGTCTTTCTGTGCCTGGCTTATTTCACTTAACATAGTATCCTCCAGGCTCATCCTAGTAAGCATATATATTTTTAAAAATCATATTAAATGTACTATTAAATAAAAGGTTGGCATTTTTCCTATTGTAATATAATAAATATCTTTCTTGAATATCTAGGCTTTCTCTGATTCACATAGTTATAAAGAACAGGCATGACTACTTTAGTATAAATTCTTTGAATTCTATCTATATAAACTTTCAAAACAACATTTTACATTACTAAGAGTAGAGATTATGGATGTATTGCAGAAGTGACAAAGAATACATAATAAGAGTTTGGGAAATTCAATATCTCATTCTGCCATTGCTAGAAAGGATTCCTTCTTGATTCCACTTTTACCCCACTGGAAAGAGCAGTATATCTGCACTGTTAAACAACAAAGGAGGAGTCCTGTAATCATAGAGCAATCTATGTTAAAGGTAGAATACACCTTAGACATCAGCTACTTTGATTCTTCTGAACATTTTCCACCAAAGCAACGCATCAAAAGAGGAGAGGGAACTGGCCACTCTAATGACCTGGAAGTTCTCCAAAACATAATATTTAAGTATCATGTTTTAATTGTTGAAAAACAAAGACATTCTACATTCTACTCTTTTGTGTTTTGTATACATTAAGAAGAATAAATACAACTTTTTAATGCCATATTTTTTATGTCATATTTTATGCATACCACTATCCTTAAATTAGAATCAGTTAAAGTCCTTGCATTATTTACAGCTAAATACTAAAATTTAGCCTACATTCAAGGACCTCTAAGATCTGAGCCTAGACTAGTTGAAGCCTTATAAAAGTTTAGAATTAGAGTGACTATATCAATTACACAGTTCAAACATATATATCCAACTATCATCTATTCAATAACCCTTCCTTTCAGATAAATTGACTATTCTTTACCCTATAGCACATCTCTGCTCTTAATTTTTAAATTAATATATCATTTCACTAATTTTTCAATTAAATATTTTGCTGCTCTTAATTTTTTATTTATTCCTTAATTCCTACAAGAAATGATTGAAGTACCTTCATGGGTTTGATAATCTGTTCCCTGTGTTCTATGATTTCCAACTTTCCCTGTCTCTTCCAGGATGTCCTATTCTCTTCCCACTGTAAACTAGTAATAGTCCTGAAAAGGAGCCTTGCTTTCTTGCCTGTGTATCTTTATACAGGCTAGTCCTTCCCACTTCCATGTCACTTCCCACTAAACCTTCCATACTGTAGAACATCTTTTGTTCTCTTAGCTCTCAAAAGTCTCTCAATCTCAAAATAGCACTTTCTAATGTAATTACTTGTTCACATATGTGTATTCTCCATGAGGATATCAGAGCCTTAATAGCAGGATTCATGGATGCTTATATTTGTTTCTGCAATGCTTAGCACAATACCTAACACAAGATAGGAACCTCATAACTTTTAAAATCCATAATAAATATATATTATATAATATATAATAAATCCATAATTTTAATATTGGAAAGGAACTTAGAGATCATTCAGCTCTACATCTTCATTTTGAAAGAAAAAAAAATTGAGGCCTAAACAGCAGCAGTGATTTGCCAAGTTTTTAAGATTAAGACCTTGTTTATAATGGAAGGGAACATTTAATTCAAGTGTATACTCTAAAATGTAGAAGAAATATTTTACTTTCAGCATCTGTTTTAGATACTTACATAGGATCTATCATGATTGCATCTAAACATTCAGATTAAAATATTAGGTTTATGATGGGTAAATTATTTTTTAACTTCACCTATTTCCCAAGTGACTTGAAATTTTGACAGATAAATGTCTAATATTTTTGTGAATATGATAGTACTATAATTATGATACAACCAAAGGAAATATGAATTGTACAGACTAGAGACTTCAATAGAATATTTTAGAATTCACTCTAGGCAGTGCTTGAGGTTTGGAGAATCTGAGGTTTTAAACTAAAATATTCACGACTTTAGATAAGTAGTACTACTGTATTTCCAAAGCCATAATTTCTCTTACTATACAGCTGCTTGGTATTTGCACATTTTAATTACCATAACTTTTATTCAGTTTTAGCAATTTCTTCTAATAGTTAAAATAATTATTAATAAGAAGTCTTAATTCATAAGCTATTATGTTAGAGGCTCCCAGAAGGTCTTCTTACCTAAATAGTACTGCAGGTGTCACCACCATGCCCCAGGCTAATTTATCTATTTTTTGTAGCGACAGGGTCTTGCTCAGGCTGGTCTCAAACTCCTGGCCTCAAGTGATCTTCCCATCTTGGCCTTCCAGAGTGCTAGGATTACAGGTGTGAGTCACCATGCCTGGCCAAGGCTTAAGTACTTGAAGTACTATATGGAAACAAGTAAAAAAAAATAAAACCATTTACCATTGCACTTAACTTATGAGTGATGTGGCATGCTTTACAGGACTAAGGAGATAAGATCAATGACTTTTAAAGTTTTAGAAACCATACTGAACATTTATGAGAAAAATATTTTTTCAAAGTATATTCGGAAAAGATGGGAAAAAATTTGAGATGATTAACTTCCTATCAAAACATTTGTTTGCCTTTCCATAGGGCTGTGTTTTCTTTGTATTTGTTTTAGTGATTAAAAAATTATAGATAGCTTCAGGAGAATTTGGTGGTACCTTAACTTAATAGTTCTTTATTATGTAATCATGTTTACTTTTTAGTTATTAATTGCCATGTCAAATAACAGTCACACATAATTATCTTTGCTTGGTTTTGAAACTTATTTCAAGCATTAAATTTTTGAATAATTTAATACTCCAGTGTAACATTTTAATCTGCCAACTATCAAACAGCCTGATTGGTGAGAAACTTGTTCATAACCATAATAAATTATTTCCTGTCAGATTCTAAATCTATCTTTCAAATTTGATCTTTTTTGATGAATATATTCTGCTAACTTGAGCTTGAATGGAAGAACTGGGCTATAATTAATTGTAGACATATGAGTGGTATTTTGGGGAGAAGTTATATTAGAAAATAAATAAGAGGAGAGAACAAATAATAAACAGGTAGATAACATTCCTTCAAAGGTTTCCTTTTTAAAAATTGGCATTTTTAAGTTGAATAGTAAAGATAATAAAGACTATCTCTGACAAATTTTCAGAATTTATGTGAATTATATCACGTTTTTCAAATTGATCATAGACTTAATTTAAAGCTTTTGTAAGAAAAGAATTCATCTTTACTTTTTATTCCTGGGCACATATGGTGACTGAAGCACAAAATGAGTGTTGTAAATTAGCTTTTATTTGCTCCCATGGCTGTTCTTTCTGGGAGGAGTTTAATCACATGCTCACAGTTTCAATTTACATATTGTAAGGAGCAATGTATGACTGATCTGTTTATTTTTTGTTTGTGACTTTGGCCAGGATACACAAATCTGGTTTTTATTCCCCATCAAATATTGAAATGCTATTAAATTACTATTTTATTAAATTTAAATTCAATCATAAATTTAAAATAAAACTAAAATATAAAATAATATTTAGTAATTAAATATTAAATTAGTATTAAGGGAAATTATTTGGTGGAAAAGCATAGAGTTGATATTCGGTATTAAAATAGGATATAATGAAATTGCATGGAGTCTGTTGGAACATAACTCAAAATCGTATGAAAAAAAGTAGTCTGTGTTCTTCATTAACTACTTGGTGTTATAATACTGTTGACTTACTTAAGGTTCTAGATATAAGAATTGCCATGATGAGTCAGAACAATTACTATTTTAGAAGAAAAATGACACTGTATATAATCTAGTAATTTTAGGCTAGGTTTAGTAAGAATTTCTGTTGAGAAATTGCCTGTATTTATTGCAGGCTTAACCTCTTATCCACCACCACCACCACTTAATAAGATCAGCAGGAAGGAGGGAGAAATGGAAAATGTTGAATAGGGCCAATATTAAATAGATTGGGTTAAATAGAATATTTGAAAACTGTGATATCAAATAAATGAACCATGAAACAATAAAATTCTATGTCAAACAGCATTTGATATAATGTGAAAAAAGAAACTAAATTAAGATTGCAAATTAAACTTGGCTATATATGTGTAGATAAAATTCAGAGTGAATATGTAAATAATACTTTGAAATGTGACTTAAAATGTCATCCTCCACATTCTGATGCAAATTAGGTTTTGGTCACTGTGTATTGGTATTAGAAATAAAGCTTAAAAACTAAGTCATCTCACTATTGAACATCTTATTTCAAATTATAAATGAGAAGTTTGTCTGCCATATTCCTTGATAGTATGAGAGTTGAGATCAGTTCTTAGTAGGTACCTCTTGCATAGTGGACATGAGCAGCAGAGAACTAGCAAGTATAACCGAAAATTGACTGACTATGGCTTATATTCTAAAGAAAAGGAAAAGAGGCAATAAGCTGCTTGATTGTAAGATTGCTGACTACCAACTTCAAGACTGGTTGCATTTTATGAATTTGTATCTAAAATATAGGAGTGCATTTTTTTCAGCAGCTTAAATATTATTTTATTTTTACAGTATCTTAATTATCATTTAATCTCATCAAATAGTGAACAGTAAATTAGAAATGTGAAATGCAATTTTTAAACAAGAAGTTCAGAAATGTAGAGAATGAATTCATGTTGTTTTCCCGAAATGATACAATTCTGAAATACTATATTCTATACTATATTCTATATATTCTATATATTCTTTTTTTTTTTTTACATTTGCAAAGCATTATTGTCCTTTTTTTTATATATATATTATTATTCCAAGGTATTGTGAGGGTACAAACATTCTAGCTACACTTTATGTCTTTGCCTTCCCCAAATGCAGGTTAAAACCTATGAATTCTTTATCAGTGTTTTGTGGTTCTCCTTGTAGAGATCTTTTGCCTCCTTGGTAAATGTATTTCTCAATATTTTATTTTCTTTGTAGCTATTGTAAATGGCATTGAGTCCTTGATTTGACTCTTAGCTTGACTGTTATTAGTATATAGAAATGCTACTGATTTGTATACATTGACTTTGCAATCTGAAACTTTGCTGAATTTATTTATCTATTCTAGGTGTCTTTTGGCGGAATCTTTAGAGTTTACTAGATACAAGATCATATAGTCAGTGAATAGGGATAGTTTGACCTCTTTCCCAATTTGAATACACTTTCTTTCTCTTGTCTGATTGCTCTGGCTAGGACTTCCAGTATCATGTTGAACAGAAGTGACAGTGGACACTTTTGTCTTATTCAAGTTCTTAGGGAGAATGCTTTCAATTTTTTCCCATTCAGTATGATGTTGGCTGTGGGTTTATCATATATGGCTTTTATAATTTTGAGGTATGTTCTGTCTATGTCCAGTTTGTTGAGGTTTTTTATCATGAGAAGGTGTTGGATTTATCAAATGCTTCTTTGGCCTCTATTGGGATGATCTTATGTCTTTGTTTTTGCTTCTGTTTATGTGGTGAATCACATTTATTCATTTGCATATGTTAAACCATCCTTGCATCCCTGGAGTGAAACCCACTTGATCACGGTGAATTATCTTTTTGTTGTGACTTCAAAACTCCACTAACAGAACTGGACAGCTCATCCACGGCCAAATCACCCTGAAAGTGCCTGATCTCATCTGATCTCAGAAGCTAAGCAGGGTCAGACCTGGTAAGTACTTGGATGGGAGACCACCTGGGAATACTGGGTGCTGTAGGCTTTTCTTTTATAAAAAAGTAAAATAAAATAAAATAAGAAAAAGGCTGGTCCAATGGTAGTGGGTTATCAGAACTTATTAACATTAGTGTCACTAAAGTTGGTATTCAAGCCCCCACTGCTAAATTTGACTGGCTTAAAAAAATAATAATAATAAATAAATAAATAGATAGATAAAATAAAATAAGAAAAATAACTGGACAGATTATCAAAGAAGAAAATCAATAAAGAAACACTATCCCTAAACAAGACTCTAGAACAAATGGACCTAACAGACATTTACAGAACATTCTATCCAAATACCACTGCATACATATTCTTATAATCAGCACATGGGACATTTTCCAAGATCGATCACATTAAGCCACAAAACAAGTCTTAGCAAATTCAAAAAAAAAATCAAAATCAAATCATATACCTTCTCAGATCACAGCGAAATAAAATTAAAAATTAATTCCAAGAGAACCCTCACATCTACACAAAGTCATGGAAATTAAACAACCTGCTCAATGATCCTTGGGTCAATGATGAAAGTAAAATGGAAATTAAAAGATTTCATTGAACTGAACAACAAAGGAGACAAAATTTCAAAAATCTATGGGATATAGAAAAAGCAATACTAAGGGAAAAGTTCATAGCTTTAAATGCCTACACCAAAAAGACAGAAAGATCACAAATTCACAACCTAATGTCACATCTCAAGAAACTAGAAAAAGAAGAACAAACCAAACCAAAAGCCAGCTGATGAAAAAGAAGGCTCAGAGCAGAACTAAACAAAATGGAAACCAAAAAAAATATAAAGGATTAATAAAACAAAAAATTGTTTCTTTGAAAAGGTAAACAAAATCAATAGACCACTCACCAGAATAACCAGAAATACAGGAGAAAGTACTCAAATAAGTTCAATCAGAAATGAAAAAGGGGCAGGGCACGGTGGCTCACGCCTGTAATCCTAGCACTCTGGGAGGCCAAGGCAGGAGGATCACTCGAGGTTAGGAGTTCGAGACCAACCTGATCAAGAGTGAGACTCTGTATCTACTAAAAATAGAAAGAAATTAGCTGGACAACTAAAAATATACAGAAAAAATTAGCCGGGCATGGTGGCACATGCCTGTAGTTCCAGCTACTCTGGAGGCTGAGGCAGGAGGATCACTTGAGTCCAAGAGTTTGAGGTTGCAGTGAGCTATGATGACACTACCACACTTTAGCTTGGGTGACAGAGTGAGATTCTGCCTCAACAAAAATAAAAGAATCAGATAAAAATGAATTGAAAATTTAAATCTAAGTCCTGAAATTATGAAACTACCAGAAGAAAATGTTGAGGAAATACCCAAGACATAGGTCTGGGCAGAGATTTCTTGAGTAAGACCTCAAAAGCATAGGCAACCAAAGCAAAAATGGACAAATAGGATCACAGCAAGTGAAAAAGCTTCTGTACTGCAAATCAGACACATATTCTGTAGTGTCCTATCTGTTCCTGCTCTCAAAGGGCTTAAAAACTAGTAGACTAAATAAGTAGTTTAAAAGATGATTACAATGTAGTAAATGTATTTTAAGAGGGTACTTTACAAGACCAGAAAAGGGCCTTTTTCTAAGGTATAAAACGGGATGCAAAAGTTGTGGGCAAATGTGTCTGGGAAGAAAAGATGGTCTCTAAATATTGTTGAAATACAGTTTCAATGTTTTCCATAATTTTGGTATGAAAGGTCTTAACTGTTAAAAAGAGTAATAGCTGGGAAAAGAAGGTAACCTAGCTTTCATTTCCTATATATTTCTTTAGTTGAAATATATTCTACTGACCTCTAATGATTTTCAGTTTATTAATTTTAAGACTTCTCTGTCCTCTACATTGTCAGTCATGGATGAAATTTTGGAATGAAGAAAGAATTAAAAGGTCAGAAAAGAATTTTTAAGATAGCCACATGCAGAAGACTGAAACAGAATCCGCACCTCTCACCTCTCACAAAAATCAACTCACCGTGGATAACAGACTTAAACCTAAGGCATGAGACTATAAGAATTCTCGAAGAAAATATTGGAAAAACTCTTATAGACATTGGCCTAGGCAAAGAATTTACAAAAAAGACCCCCAAAACAATCACAGCAACAACAAAAATAAATAAATGGGACCTGACTAAATTAAAAAGCTTCTGTACAGCCAAGGAAATAATCATTAGAGTGAACAGACAACCTACAGAATGAGAGAAAATATTTACATGCTATACATCTAATAAAGGGCTAATAACTAGAATCTATATAGGACTCAGGAAAATCAGTAAGAAAAAAATCAAACAACTCGATTAAAAAGTAGGCAAAGGACATGAACAGAAATTTTTCAAAAGAAGATAGAATAATGGCCAACAAATATAGGAAAAAATGCTCAACATCTCTAATCATCAGGGAAATGCAAATCAAAACCACAATGAGATATCACCTAACTACAGTGAGAATAGCTTTATAAAAAAGCCCCAAAACAACCAATGCTGGGGTGGATACAGAGAGATAGGAACACTCATACACTGTTGGTGGGACTGCAAACTAGTATAACCTCTATGAAAAGCAGTATGCAGATACCTCAAAGAACTAAAAATAGAACTACCATTTAATCCAACAATCCCACTACTGGGTATTTACCCAAAGGAAAAAAAGACATTGTATAAAAAAGATACATGCACTCAAATGTTTATAGCAGCACAATTCACGATTGCAAAGATGTGGAAACAACCCACGTGCCCATCAATATATGAATGATTTAATAAAATGTGGTATATGTATACCGTAGAGTAATACTCAGCCACAAAAAAAAATGGTATTAACTCGGACGGAATTGGAGCCCATTCTTCTAAGTGAAGTATCTCAAGAATGGAAAAACAAACACTACATATATTCATCATTAAATTGGAACTAATTGATCAACACTTAATGTGAACATATGGAAATAACACTCATTGGAAATCGAGCAGATGGGAGGGAGGAGGAGGGGATCGGTAAATTCACACCTAACAGGTATTATGCACACTTTGACTCAAATAGTAAAAAAGCAATTTATGTAACCAAACGTTTGAACCCACATAATATTCTGAAATAAAATTTTTAAAAAAGATTTTTTTAAATCTTCAAGAAAAGATCTTTTAAAAAATTTTTTAAAGGATATTGTGAATAAGGCATTTCTTTTGTTTGTCTGAGCATACTCAAGAAGCTCTGCTTTATTCATTGAATAATTAGAAAATACTGCTCCACATAATTCCTTAGGAGAGTGCAGAGGGGCTCATTGGAAAGGGGGAAGAGAAATACCAACGTGTGAGTGCATGCTCCTTTCCAGATGCTGGATTTTGTATTCCCTGGATGCTCAGACAGGACAATTGAATTCTTGTCTGTTTTACCGGTGAATCAGTCCATGGGTAGTCTTGGACACTTCTTTTTTTTCTTTTGTTTTCTCATGTGCAAAATGGGAATAAGGTTTACAGTTCTCACTTTTGCAAGCAGATGTGATTGCTTCTCTCTTCTTCCTTCCTTTCCCCTCCACCCGCCACTCCTTTCCCTCCTTCTTTTTTCTAAAAACATTTTATTAGAGCCTGCTAAATACCAGGAACTGTGATTAGTGCCAAGGATACAAAGAAGAAAATGGCACAGTTCTTGCCCCCAAGAGGTCACAGAAAGTGGGATAAACTGAACAGCAAACAAGCAATGTCAATAAAGTGGGCTCTACGTTCTGGGACTAGGAGGAAGCCTTACTTTAGGCTTCTAGTAGTCTCTTAATAGTTGAGAAAAGAAGACTATCTGCCTGTAGCACATATGTAGATTTCCTTATAAAATAAAACCTGAGGTAAACAGCAATTACTTTAGCATATTAAATTACTCAGTGAGCCATGCCGGCCATAATTTGGGTACCTATCAACTGTCCATTTAGGCCTTTGGGTGTAAGAGAACTCCTTTTACATGGGTACATTAGTACTGTCGCTGCTCTCTCTTGTTTCATAACAGTGATCGCGAGTACTGACATCCCAGGGCTCTGGTGAGGGTTAAAGAAACATATATATGAAAATGTTATTTTGATGTAAGGCATTTTTGAAAATTTCATTTATTCATGCATTCAATCAATATTTTTTGTGGACTTACTCTATTCATTTCACTGAGTTTGAGAAACTGTTACAAATAATGCATGTCTCTTGTCCTGAGGAGCTCCAGATCTAAAGGAAGGAAACAATCATGTGAAAAGGTATTAGAACACAATGTGTTAGATCGATAATAGAAGGATGTTTTGGGTTTTAAGGTGGCTCAGAGAAGGTTTTCTTTCCTGGTACGCTAGAGAAGCCTTCACAATGGGCGAAAACTTGCATTGGATCTGAATAAGCATCTGTCAGGCAAATGTTGGAATGGGTGGTGTGAGAGATGGGAAAGGCATTCTAGGCAGTGGGAAAGCCATGTGCAAAAACAGGAAAGCATGGAATGGTACGCTGTTTAGGGACTTTAATAATTTGTCCTGACTGAAGCATAAAGCATGTGCAGGGAGTTGAGGTTGGAAAAGTTGATAGGAAGAAGGCCAGACTCTGGGGTCTTGCATATCACACTAAGGAGACTGGGTTTTTACTGTAGGCATTAAGGTTTCATTGAGGGTTTCAAACCAGAGAGTTATATATGTTCAGATTAATGTTTTAGAAAGATCAGCAATGGAACAGTATGGGTACGTACTGGGATAAGGAAAAAGGAAGAGCCATTAGAGACAATTGCAACAGTTCCATTAAGAGAATACTATTAACAACAATATATAGTATATTTCAAAATAGCAAGAAGATTTTAAATGTTCCCAACACAAATAAATGATAAATGTTTGAGGTTATAGTTATTGTAAAGACCCTGATTTGATCATTACACATTGTATGTGTGTATCAAAATATCACGTGAACTTCATAAATGTGTAAAATTATTATTTATCAATAAAATTTCTTTAAAAAAAGGAAAATATTTTTATAAATTATTATTTTTTGAAACAAGAGAATGCTGAAACAATAATAGCAGGAATATTCCAAAATAAGAAATATAGAGCAAGGAACAGATTTGGATGGGTGGGAGAAATGATGAGTTTAAGACTGTATATGTTGAATTTGAAATAGCACTGGGGGGTTGGCATTCAGAAGTGTGATCTGAGCTGGAGATATCAACCTGGGAGGGAGTCCATAGGCACATAGATAGAAGCTCTCAATGTAATTTCTTGTTCTTTTTTAAAAAATATCTCTTTCTCTGAAATGATATGAATCATAAAAGGCACCTCTAAAATCTAATAAACAAATTCTAGCAATTCATATTCAGAAAAAGATGGCTTATCTTTGTGTTGGCAAATACTTGCCCATATAATGCCTATGTCTGTAAATAAGCTAATTCATCTCCTCTAATAATCACACAGCATTGTTCAATGAGGATAGCAGAGGCTGTTGGGAAGGTAGAAGAAAAGAGTATGGACCAGGAAGCAATCTATTTATATCTGGAAAGATAACTAAACTCTTTTGGCATAATGAAATTATTGTTATCTGTTGGGTTCTTTTAATCATAACAGATTTATTATTATTTACTAGTTTTTCTGGACACTAGAAAAGGTAGCTCTATTCTAGTAAAAAGTTAAATGCTGTATGCACTGTTCCTCACACCCCTACTTTAGAAAGTAGTTGTTTCAAAGTCATATTACTTTTAAAAAGCAAAGGGAAAATAATCTATTTTCCTGGATTTTCTTTCTTTAAAAATAAAAACAAGTAAACAGTTTATATTTTGTAAAATAAGAACTCTCTCATTGACTAGGAAGATCAATATCAGGATTTTGTTTGTTGAAGAAAAGAGATACTACAAAGAAAAATAATGAAAATTACATTTTCCCATTTGCATATATTTTTTCAAAAATGATTCACAATTTACTTTGTATAACAACTTTTGAGGTAGGAAGTAAAGACATTCCCATTTTACAGATGCTCAACTTGAATTACATTTAGCCATTTTCAAAACCAGTAATTTGGAGACAAACCATTAGGTTCCAAAAAAAGTACTGTGGAATCCCAGGAAATAACAAAAATTATGAAATTTAAAGATCCAAAACATTAAAAGTATACAAAATTGGTATATTTCCCTAGCAGTAAAATGAAAGTGTTGAACCAAAGATGTTTGAGGACCTGCGTATATTAGTATTCTATCAATTATTCCATGAGCAAATGCTGTGTCCAGTGAATGCACTGTTCCTGTTACCCACAAATTTCGTGGACCATTTCAGGCCATGATATAAATTGGACAAGAGTTTATTCCAGAGACAAGGATTGGAACTCTCTCACAAATTTCATAATTCTCCATATTACTATATCTTTAGATAAATATTTGCACTGTACTAGAATTAAATTTGCTATTATTAATTTATATTTTATAAGACAGCTCTTCCCAAGCATTATTTGACATGAGTAAATAATAACCATACCTGCATTAACTGAGATCCCATTCTATAGCAGGATGTATGGGCAATGCATGTATTTTATAATTTAGTCCTCCAAAAATGCTATAAGATGGAGAATAGGAGTATTTTTCACAGATTACGAAACTTAGGCACAGAAGGGTCAAATCACACAGTGAGGAAGAGTTAGGACCAATCCCAAGGTATTTACCAAGTCTTTCTAACTTGGCAAAATTCAAACTACAAACTTTCTCTCTTGTGGTGGGCAGAAACTGAAATATATTTTGATACCACTGTACCTACTTTTAAACCTAGGACAGAATGTCCAAGTGAGCATTATGGCCTTGTCTTGTCCAGACCACGTGCCAATGAAATTTCTACTTTCTTTCCAAGCTGCTACCTGGGTCAGGTGTGATCACCTGAGTTGCTCAACAAAAGTGGTTTTCTTAAATATGTTCCTGAGAACTGTGGAGGCAATGGTGGACTTCAAGTAGAAAATATAAAATTTAACTTTTTTGTCCTTTCTCTTGTTATGCTTCAGCTCTGCCAGATGTCCAAGTGTAATGAACTCTGTGTTTTCCACATTCAGCTATAACCTTGCAGGAGTCGTGCAAACTTTTAGGACAGCTAAAGTCAGGCTATACCCCAGAAACTCTGTTCAATTTATCTTCTCTTGGGAACCTTGCTCTAATTGTGACAATATTGACTTTCCTACAGAAACAGATTTATTTTTGTGATTAGTTGGTTCAAAGTGGAATAAAATATGTTTAGGGATATATACATGAGTGTCAAAAAGATACACAAAGGAATAAGTAACACAGAAGAGAGTGTGACCTCTGTAGAGGAAAGAGAAGATTGTGATCACGAAGGGGCTTACAAATGGCTCCTGAAGTTCTTGTAAGTTTCTTTTTCTTAATCTAAGTATATGGTTATTCATTGTGATATGATTCTTTAAAATTTATATGTTCATCTTATACACATGTCTGTGTGTATAGTACATTTTGCAATGGAAAAACAACTTAGTACAACTACATGAAGGACAAACAAGGAAGAGAGAGAATAAGAAATTAGAAAATAATTTCTAGTTACATACTTTTGCTGTATATAGGAAGAATAATGTGCTATTTTCAGAAGGTACTTGTACAACAAATAGTTATTGATGATGAAATTCAAAGATGCAATTAATTTTAGAAAAGTCCTTCCATATGAAAATAAAAAGCATGAGGGTAGAGCCTGGCTCACCAGGGTTCATATCCTACCTTTACCAAATTCTAGTGGTGCAATATTGAGATTATTTAATCTCTCAATTAAGGAATCTTCCATTTCCTCAACTATAAAATGAGAATAATAGTAAATACTTCACAGGGCTGTTGCAAGGAGTAATGAGTTAGCATACATAAAGTACCTCTAGTATAGCATTTGGTACACAATAGGTCCTCAGTAAGTACGTGCACCAACCTTTACCCCCAAATTTATTCCCAGGGTATTGAATGACTAGAAATAGAGTCGAATTCATAGTCAAATTAAATTCTTTTCAACTCAGCTTCCTTAGAACTTAGTTTTTACTCTAGAGCCAACAATTACTCATGATATACCATTGTTATTACACACCTAATTGTCTTATCCTTCAATATCATTAAAATCCAGTGCCCCAGATACTTTGTTAAAGCACATGAAAATAGAGGATAGGGATAAGGCATAGGGAAAAAACAGATTGAATGAAAACAAATGAGCTGTGAAAAAGGGACCCAAAGGAAGATTATAAAAGTCCTCCCTGTTTAATGATTCACATGTTAGAATTTCCCTGCATAATTAATTAGCAGCATCCTGGGAATACAGTCATATGGACAAGCACACAGCCCCAAGACATATTGCTCTACCTAGAATGATTCTTTGATGAACACAGAAAGCATTTTTCACAAACTAGCAAAGACATTTAAAGATACATGGAAAAACTTCTCTACATTTTTTCCTAAGGCTAAATTATGGAAAAAACTTTCAGAAACCACACAAGAAAGGAACAGTTTGTTAATGAAGTTATCACTCCTAATTAACCTTGACAACTGAAAGCAACATATTCACTTCTTTGAACAGTATATTTTTAGTTCTGTTTTCCAATCTTTCATCATGAGCAGGCATTTTCCTCAGTGCAGAGGGTCATACCCCTTTTCCTCACATAAACACAAAATAATAATTCAGAAACAGAGCATTCGTATGCCGACACAATTATGTTGCTATTATCCATGCAATAAAGGGTCACAATGTTAAAAGTGTAGGATTTGGGAATTAGACAGACTGAAAATAAGTCCAGAGGAGCAAAAGAGGACCCTGAAGTTAAACAGACCCCAGTCTGACTCCAGATTCAATCTTTCTCTGCCTCTACAACCTAACGCAAGCCGTTTGATCTCTCCCAGCATCCGTGTTGTCCTCAGCAAAGTGAAGGGTCGCCATGAGATTCAGTGAGAAGGTGCATGAGCAGGAGCCTCCTCTCTTCCCCCTAGAATCCAGACTAGAACTGGAAGCAGATCTAAGGCCTCTTGAGTCCCATGGGGACTAAGGTTAAACTGCTCCCCTCCTCTCCCCCTGGCTTTATTTTCACTTGTCCCAATAATGCTGACATAATGCAGCTCTAAGGACCTATCCGCTTGCAACCCTGGCCCTGCTTCCAACACAGAAGGCTGCCTTGACAAACCAAAGCCAGATTCTTCCAGGCTGGCAATGGAAAGAGAACATCCCAGAGAGGGATGAGTGACCTGTATCTTGCAGCCACAATTGCTTCCTCCCAGACTGAATTTCTCCTTGAAGATTTCTTACTGCCCCTGTAGTGCTGCCCCTGTACTCTGCTCTCAGGAATATTATTTCCCTAAAACATGGATCCAGCATGTCATACTCAGCAGTGACCATAGGAACTCTCCCTAACACATAACACAAGGAACTCATTCATTCTTCATCAAATATTTATTAATTGCCTAGTGTGGCCCAGGCTCTGTTCTAGACATAGGGGATGCAGCAGTTAATGAAGCAAACACCCCTGCTCGCATGGAGGTTGCATTCTTTCACAGGCCAGGAAGTGACACTTAAAAAATAGGCTTAGAAAACACTGTGGGAAAACACAAAGGAAAGAAACAGAGCTGGCAGTGTGTAACTTGATAACCTGACTCGTAAATCTGGCTTCTTGTCTCCAGCTTGTGACCTACACTAGAATATTCTTTCTTACCTAGTATTTGTCTCAAACTGGCATGAGATACAATTCTCCAACATCTAGGAGTGTTCTTAATCTTGACTTGACTCCTTCAAATCCAAACAAGAAGAGTGTGGGATCCAGAGATACATCCAAAAATCAGCTTCTTGCCTCAGAACTAGCCTCTCCTTTTTTGCAAAGAAGGGGAGGAGCTGGGTGTAGGAGAGGGACTTACCATCTGCTCGCTCATAGGGCTGTTGTCTTTGCCTATCATCTCAGAGGGACAACATCATTGGAACAAATCCAGTAAGCACAAAATGAGCACTGGGACTCCACACATACTGCATTGGCATGGAGGTGGGGGAGAGAACGGTGGACATTTAATCACATATGCATATGCACACACATACACATATAGGTACAACATTTTAATTTAGTTGCTAGGATTATCCTAGGTTTTATTGGTGACTGTACAATTGTTTGAAAGACCCTTATTCCTCTCACAAAACATGACTTAAAAATTCATATATTCTGAAACGTTTTGGGATTTGTGATGAAGGATGACAGGTATACTTGCTGTATACATGCATATCTTCTAACAAGACATTTTGATTGGCTTAGCTGCATTCAGACATGCTGGTAAGGATAACATCGTCTTTCTACCTACTTAGATTAGGTGTATACTTTAATAATGCAAAGCATTTTTACCATAAGTATATTTTCCTTTATCATGCATGCTCTATTACCCTCAGGACCCCTGAAGAATAAGATGTTATTTTGATTTCTTATCCTACTGTTAGCTGGAGCATCATTCTCTGAAAAATGTGTCTCCAATTTTAAAATGCCATGGCAAATTGTCAGATTCTGCTACATTCATTTTTCAAGTGACATTGATATTGGGGTACTGTCACTCTGTGCACTCTTCAGGTCTTCAGTGCATTTTGGGATGATCAAAAGCTGTAAGTATCAGTGATTCTGTCAAGTCTGGTTACATTTTTACCTTCTCAAAATTCACTGAGAAGAGACTTTAATTCTGGAATAATATTATTCCAGATATATATATATATATTTATTATATATATATAAGATATATATAAATCCTTATCACACATATGGTTTATATTTTCTCCCATTCTGTAGGTTGTCTTTATATATATATATATAATATTTGCTAACTCTTCATCAGCTCTCTGTTTTATGGCATGTTTTTTTAAAAATGTAATATACAAAACTTCATAATTTTTTTTCCACGGTTGCAAAAAGATTTTATGATTATTTTCTAATAAAAATGAAGCTCTTGAGCATGCAGCCTCCATGTAATCCCTTTTGTTTATAAATAAGAGCCTGTTCTGTGGTTCTATCCTTTATCTCTCCTTAAACTCCTCCCTAGTTCTTCTCCTGAGGTGTGACTGGCTCTATCCCTAGTGCTGTAAACTGCATGTGCTTGAGGCTTTTCTTATTTATGATATTATTAATATGAGGAGGGAGTTTCATAGCAAGGAAACCCAGAGTTGAGCTTGCACACTTTAATCTCAGTTATATGTTCTGTGCATTTGGATAAATTCCAACTATGTTCTTGGCTCAGCTAACTTTTGTGGCCTCAGGAATGAGGATATTTTTCAACTACTTTATCTTTTCTCTTTTTCCATAATATATTGCAAACCTATATATATTCCCTTGAATTCACTGACTTAACACATTCTCTTCCCACTAAACTTATATAATTTCTTCCTCCAATCCAATAGATGCTCTTGTAATCAGTCCTACCTAACTCCAATAACATAAATGACTACTTAGGCATGGGTTATAAAATTGTTCTATAAATAAAGCAAATGTTGTTTTTTTCTAATTTCATCTTTTTTAATCTGAATAACTATTGTAGAAATATCTCTAATTAAGAACAGCTTTCTTTATACATATAATAAACAAGGTTAATTAATGTAGTCTACATTAAGAATAATGAGTCAGTTGAGAGGACAATCCATTTCCTTACAGCATTTTAAATAACTGCCATGACTAGTATTTTAAATACTTAGTATCCCTTTTTATCCCAAAGAGAGAAATTTAAATACTATTCTTAAAAAGGCAAAGTTACATTATTAAGAAAGTAAAAAGACAAACTACAGAATGTGAGAAAATATCTATAAACCATATATATGATAAAGGTTTAATATCCCAGAATATTAGAGAACTTCTAAAACTCCCAACAAAAAGATGATACAATTTTAAAATGGACAAGGAACTTGAATAGACATTTCTCGAAAGAAGATAGACAAATGGCTAATAAGCACACGCCAAAAGCTCAAAATCATTAGTCATTAGGAAATGCAAATCAAAAGGTACCACTTCATACTTACGAGAATGACTATAATTTTTTTAAAAAATGCAAAAATAACAAGTGTTGCAAGGATGTAGAAAAATTAGAACCCTTGTACATTTCTGGCAGGAATGTAAAATGTTGCAGCCACTGTGGAAAAAAGTTTGATGATTCTTCAAAAAGTGAAACGGAATTACTAATTGACTCAGCAATTCCACCTCTAGGTATATATACCAAAGAATTGAAGACAGGGACTCAAATAAATATTTTTATGTCAGTGTTCACTGCAGCTTTATTCATAATAGTCAAAAGGCAGAAACACCCCAAATATCCATCAACAGGTGAATGGATAAACAAAATGTGGGATATACATAGAATTTCAGCTACTATAGCACTCATCCCTAAAAAGGGATGAAGTTTATACATGCTATGACATACATGGATGAACCTTGAAAATGTTATGCTAAGTGAAATAAGATATACACAAAAGGACAAATATTGTGTGATTGTACTTACATGAAATTTCTAGAATAGACAAATTCATAAAGATTGAAAATATATTAAAGATTGTCAGGGGATGGGAGTATGAGGCGAAGAATAAGAAGATATTGCCTAATGGTTATAGAGTTTTCATTTAGTTAGATGAAAAAGTTTTGGAAATAGTATTGTCAGTTGTACAAAATGGTGAATATAATTAATGCCACTGAATTGTACACTTAAAAATGGTTAGAAGAGCAAATTTTATGTTATATATACATATTTACCACAATTTAAAAATTAAAAAAAAGGCAAAGTTATATTAAGATGTGTTTCATTTTTGTTGTGCTTATAAGAATCAAAGTGATTGTGGTTGTTATTAATTTCAAAGAAACCTACTAAAAGTTTTGTTTCCATACTCAACTTTTCCTTAGTGTTGGGATATGAAAACCACCTCCAAGAATTTTTTAAAAAATAATTTTCTTGGTGTATCCACAAATACAACAAAAAATTTCAGAATTGGCATACTGATTTCCATTGTACACATATGACATCAATAACTAATTCAAAGCCATATATGAAGAAATTCTCTGATCACTTCCTACGAGAATGGTTCATACTATTTCTGTACCTAAACAGTACTTAGCAAATCTATATGGCTCCAAAAAGTACCATAATTTACATTAACGGGTTTAACTGTAGTAGTAATTTAAGTGGAAGGTATGTACTCTTTATGAGCTCTAATGTAAAACATCAAGTTTGAGGTGGTACTCAGGAATTTTTGTCTTGAAGGAGGCACTAATATTTAGAGACACATTAGAGGCTTGCTTTTAAGAGAATGTGAAACAATAATAATAAAAAGGCAATAATAATAAAAAGCTAACAGAATTGCCTCAATTTCTTTTGCAGATCAAAAAATTAGAGTTCTGGAAGCAAATAATATTAGAGCTTTTGAAGATCCCTTGGGTTTGCACAGTGAAAATCTACAGTGTTTTATAAAAATTTATAATTCTTTATCCTTACTAGTGAATCACACATGACCCCTTTAAAATTTTCTCATACTTATTTTACAAAAGAAAACATGTTGAGAGATGTTAGGTTTGGATGGCTATTTTTTTGCATTTCTTCTGGTTGGTCCCATAGGATCACAAGGAGCAACAGAAGTGGCAAGTTTCTTTCACTCCAATCCAGGCTCCCTAGTCACTATCAGTACTTGTTTGATAATCTTAGTCAATCACTGGGGAGCAGAGTTCCCCTGGGAACACTTGATTAATTCAAATGCTTCTCCATGATGTAAGATCTAAACGGAATGAGAAAGATGGAGAGGTGTTTGAGATTTCGGTACTAATATGTTTTTCTAGTTTTTTTTTTTTTTTTTTTTTTTTGCCAAATAGCAGGACAAATGGAAGAAAGTCTGATGGTACAATATCTCAAAGTCATTCTTCAGCTGAGCTGGGCTGCTTTACAGGGTTCACAGAGCCAGATTTGCTCCCTACTTCTTTTTTCATAAACCATTTTTCATTTCATGTACTGATTTAACTCCTGGCTTTTATTGTTCTTCTTATCTTTAGTTTACACATTATTTTGATTATCCCAGGTATTAACTGTATTTTAACCTTTGGAATTGTATTTTGTTTATGCTACCTTTTTGGAAATGTGTCAATATTTTTGGAAAGAGGGAGGGAAGATTTTTATTTGAAAAAGAAAGATAGCTATACTTAACAAATGCTTACTTACTATGTGTTAAAATTCTTTAAGCGTTATACATGTATTAATACATTTAATCCTCACAATCCTACACAGTATGTTAATAGTATGACTAGCATACTATCTTCATTTTTAGAAGAGAAAACAGGCATAGAAAAAGTTGAAATACATAACTTTTATATTATGGAGTCAGGAATTCTGGCTCCAAAGTCTGTGCTCTACCATTACACCATCTTTCTTTGTCTAATATATTTAAAATCTCTTTCTATATTGTTTTTACCACATGGCTAATTGAATTCTCACTAATTGCATTAACAATAGCCAAAGTTATTATATTTAACTTTCGAGCATTTATTTAGACCTTACTATTAATATGTATCATTTGCTGCCAAGGCTGCTGGGATAAGTCAGATGAGAGAGGTATTTTTCTAGTTGGTAGATGAGTTAAATCTACAGAGATTGCTTTGCTATGAAGCTAATGAAGCTTAAGCTTCATCTGCTTGGAAGCCTTCCAAGATCCTGGGAGGGGCCCAAGCATATGTTCACATAGTCAAAAGTTTTGGTAACTTTTTAAAAAATAAGAAATTTAACTGCCATTGGTTAAGACTGCTGTCTGTTTCCACTCCAGCTTCTCCTCTGTCATGCTTCTCATGTCAGGTAGCATTGGAGTTGCCAGGGATATTTTTGGGAACCAACTAAAGAGAAGTTGAATTGAAAATACATTTAGTTTGACTTTTGTAGAATATATTTATGTGGCTTGCAATCACATCTTACATAATTATTAATAAGTTATTGCTAGTCATCCTACCGTAGGGATAATTTCCAGGATCAATTTTTAGTAGAGATAATGCATTAGGCTTTTGGATTGTTTAATGACCTAATTAATGAAGAGGAATTTATCATATGAACACTTTGAGAAAATGCCTTAATTTCTTGATGATTTGATGTGAGTACCACGAAAATTGATGATGATAACATAACTCTAGGACAAACTGATCAATGGGTATCACTAAGTTAAAGAATATTTTAGGTTAGTGTCTGGACAGAAAAACATGAAATACTCTGAGATTGTAGCACCCACACAGGAATGACATTATATAAAGATTTTTCCAAAACATGACAATTTGAAAAATATACAGGACATTGCCAAAAACAAATTGTGAAACTGAAAGAAACTAAAAAGTCAAGTCAATCATATTACAGAAAGGTCATTTTTTTATGCTTTCCATAAAAATTATATTATAAAACCCTTACCATCTGAAGAGGTGTTCCAACAGTATGAACCAAAACTATAGAAAAAGACTATTATAATAGCATGTAAAGCAGTTAATTAGTAAAAATACCATGCTACTTTTGGTTTCTGATTGCACATATAAGGAGTTTGGCATTACCACTCCATTCTAACAAGTAAAAAGCTGCAAAGACTAAAAAATCAACAACTCTTCTGGGATCCATAAGAGAAGTGAGCACACAGGCAAACATTACCCCCCAAAATTGGAGAGAGACAAAGGAGTACAGGGAGTCATGGCTTCCTGGGGCAGAAACTCATGAGCAAGAACCACCATGGGAATCAGTACTGGGGTAGGAAAAATGGAACTGTAATTGACAAACTGCTGGAGGCTCAATGTGGGCAAATCTGATAGTTAAAAACCCTCAGGAGACCCAGTCATGAATGCCCTGGACACATCTGGGAGTTTCACCTCCAGTAATTTGACCAGGTTCTCACAGTAAATATTACAAAGAAAAAGCCCCTCATGCTTCTGGCAGGGGGAGGGAAAAAGAATCATTTGAAATGTGTCAGAACACTTTCTTCTTTTTCAAAAAGACAGCCCTCAGGAGAAATGATCTAAGCAGAGCCTAACTGGCTGGGGCTTTATCAGAGACTGCCTGAGCTGGAGGAAGGAAAATACCCAATTCTGGCCACCTTTATCCTTCCATGGGAGGAGGGAAATACTCAATTCCAGCCCACTAGCCATCCTGTTCCACATAAGTAGGGGGTGAATGGGAGACTCAGAGGCCTTATAAAGTTCATAGTCCAGAAGAATAGGCTCACTAAAAGATTGAGACCTAATCATATGGCTATAGAATGCTTTCCCTCTCCCCACACCTTACTACCATATTTGCAGCAATTTCTTTTACCCACACTTCATGTCTTGATTTTTGAGAAAAAATTAAAGGGCACACTAAAAGGCAAAAAAAAAAAAGTCATAGTTTTAATAGATAGAACAAGCATCAAAACCAGAAGGATAAAGGAGGCCAGGAATTTAAAATAACAATGATTAAGAAGATAAGATTTCTAATGGGTCAGTAGACAACATTTCAAAACAGAGAGATGCATGCAATGTAAGCAGAGATGAAAATAGAAAGAACTAAAAAGAAGTGCTAGAACTCAAAAACATTGCACTGGAAATGAAGAATGCTTTTGATGGGCTTATTAGTAGACTAGACAGAGCTGAAGAAAGAATCTCTGTGCTTTAGGATATATCAATAAAAACCTCCAAAACTGAGCAAAGATAACAAAAGACTGAAAAAATGGAACAGAGTATCAAAGTATTGTGGGACAACTATGAAAAGTATGTCATATGCATAATAGAAATACCGTAAGGATAAGGAAAAGAGAAAGGAACAGAAGAATTATTTGAAAGAATAATGACTGAGAATTTCTTCAAATTAATATCAAACACCAATCACAGATTCAGGAAACTCAGAGAACACCAAGCAGGATAAATGCCAAAAAAAAAAAAGAAAAGAAAAAAAACCCACAAAAAATGAAAGCCCCAAACAGAAAACTACATCTAGGCATACCAGTCTCAAACTACAGAAAATCAAAGATAAAGAGAAAAGCCTGAAAGAAATACATTAGTTATACAGGAATGAAGGTAAGAATTACATCTGACTTCTCCTTAGAAACTACAAGCAGAGAATGAAGTGAAATAGTTAAGGTGTTGAAAGAATAAAACCAGCAGCATAGAATTCTCTGTACCCTGTGAAATTCTTCAAAAGTGAAGACAGAAAATCAGTAAGGACACAGTTGAACTCAATAATACCATTAGTCAACTGGGTATGATAGACATCTATAGACTACTTCATCCAACAGCAGCAGAATACACATTCTTCCCAGACAAACATGGAACATTCATCAAGATAGACTACATTCTGGGCCATAAAATACCTTAACAAATTAAAAAAATAGAAATCATATAATGTCTGCTGTCAGATTACAGTGGAATTAAACTATAAATAACAGAAAAATAACTATTAATAGAAAATCCCCAAATACTTGGAGATTATACAACACACTTGTAAATAACAAATGGGTCAAAGAAGAACTTTCATGAGAAATTTTAAAATATTTTGAACTAAATGATACGAAAACAGAATTTATAAAACTTTGTGGGACATAGTGAAAGCAGTGCTTAGAAGAAAACTTATAGCATTAAATACATGTAGTAGAAAGAAGAAAATTATATAATCAATAATCTAAGTTTGCATCTTAGGAAACTAGAAAAAGAGGGGCAAATTAAATCTAAAATAAGTCAAAGAAAAGAAATGCTAAAAATTAGGGCACAAATCAGCAAAATTAAAAATAGGAAATTAGTAGAGAAAATCAATAAAACTAAAAGCTGATTCTTTGAAAAGTTCAATAAAATAAATAAACCTCTAGCCAGGTTAACAAAGAAAAAAGAGCGAACACGAATTACTAATAGCAGAAATGAAAGAGAGGACATAATTATAGATTCAATGGATATTAAAATGATAATAAAGGATTACTATAAACAACTCTATTTTCACAAATTTGATAATCTAGGTGAAATGGATCAGTTCCTTGAAAGCAATCTGCTAAAACTCAATCAAAAACAAAGTCAAGCAGAATAAGCCTATATCTATTAAAGAAATTGAATCAGTAATTAATAACTTGCCAAATCAGAAAGTGCCAGGCCCAGATGGGTTCATTGGTGAATTCTACCACACATTTAAGGAAGAAAGTATACCAATTCTTTACAATCCTTTTCAGAAGACAGAAGCAGACAGACTACTTCCTAATTCATCCTATGAGGGCAGCATTACCCTAATATCAAACCAGATAAAAACATTATAAGAAAAGAAAACTACAGACCAACACTTCTCACAAATATAGGTGCTAGAATCCTCAACAAAATATTAGCAAATTGAATCCAAGAATGTATAAAAAGAATTATATACCATGATCAGGTGGGATTTTTCCTAGGTATGCCATGCTAGTTCACCATTTGAAAATTAATTAATGTAATATCTTACATCAACAGACTAAAAAGGAAAAATCACATGATCTTATCAAGAGAAAAAGCATTTGACAAAATTCAACACCCGTTCATGATAAAAACTCTCGGTAAACTAAGAATAGATGGGAACTTCCTCAACTTGATAAATAACATCTACGAAAAACCTAAGCAAACATCATACTTAATGGTGAGAAAAAATAAGCTTTCACACTAAGATCAGGAACAAAACAAGGATGTCCATTCTTATCACTTCTTTACAACATTGTGTTGGAAGTCCTAGCTAATGCATTAAAACAAGAAAAGGAAA
The DNA here is from genome assembly GCA_963575035.1 of Avahi laniger. NCBI lineage: Eukaryota > Metazoa > Chordata > Mammalia > Primates > Indriidae > Avahi > Avahi laniger. The sequence continues at coordinate 31,595 of CAUYSK010109860.1, forward strand.
CAAAAGGTATACAGATGGAGAACGAAGAAGTAAAACTATCTTTGTTTTCAAATGACATGATCATGTATAAAATCTGAAAGAATTAACAAAAAAATTTCTGAAATTACTAAGCTGTAATTACTGAAATTACAGAAGGGTTTCAAGATACAAAGTGAACATACAAAAGTCAATTGCTTTCCTATAAACCAGAAATGAATAAATGGAATTTGAAATAAAAACACAAAATCATTCACATTAGCACCCCCCAAATGAAATACTTATGTATTACTCTAACAAAATATGTACGAGACCTATATGAGGAAAACTGTAAAACTCTGATACAAAAAATGAAAGAAGAGTTAAATAAATGGAGAGATTCCGTTTCCATGGACAGAAAGACTCAATAGTGTCAAGATGGCAGTTCTTCTCAACTTGTTTTATACATTGATTCAATGCAATTCTAATCAAAACTTCAAGTTATTTTGTGGATATCAACAAACCGATTGTAAAGTTCATATAGAGAGATAAGAGACCCAGATTAGCCAACAAAATACTGAAGGAAAAGAAATACTGTATGAAAAGGAGAATTGTTGCTACCCAACTTCAAGACTTACTTATTAAACAACCCTGATCAAGACAGTATGGTACTAGCAAAAGAACAGATAAATAGATCAGTGGAACAGAATAGAAAGCCGTGAAATAGACCACATAAATATAATCAGCTGATTTTTAACAAAGGACCAAAGGGAATACAATGGAGGAAAGACAGTCTTTTCAACAAATGGTCCTCGAACAACTGGACATCCACATGAAAAAAAGTGAATCTAGACACAGATATTACATACTCCACAAAAATGAACTGAAAATGGATCATAGACCTAAATGTAAAATGGAATATTATAAAACTCCTAGAAGATAACATAGGAGAAAATCTAGATGACCTTGGGTATGGCAATGACTTTTTAGATACAACACCAAAGGCATGGTTCATGAAAGAAAGAATTGGTAAGGTAGACTTTATTAAAATTAAAAGCTTCTGCTTTGCAAAAGACATTGTTAAGAGATTGAGAAGACATGCCATAGAATGAAAGAAAATATTTACAAAAGACACATCTAATAAAGACTATTACCCAAATATACAAGGAAGTCTTAAAACTCACCAATAAGAAAATGAACACCTGATTTAAAAATGAGCCAAAGACGTTAACTGACACCTCACCAAAGAAGATATACAGATGGCAAATAAGCATATGAAAAGATGCTCCATATCATCTGTCATCATGGAAATGCAAATTAAAATAACAACAAAACTCTCATTCATTGCTGGTGCAAAATGGCACCGCCCCTGGAAGATAGTTTGGCAGTTTCTTACAAAACTAAACATACTCTTAACGTATTATTCAGTAATTATGCTCTTTGGTATCTATCCAGGAGTTTAAAACTTACGTCCATAAAAACCCTGCACACAGATGTTTATAATAGCCTTACTCATAATTACCAAAACTTGGAAGCAACCAAGATGTCCTTCGGTAGCTGAATAGATAAATACTGTGGTCCATCCAGACAATGGAACATTATTTAGTGCTAAGAAAAAATGAGCTATTAAGCCATGAAAAGACAACAGGAATCTTAAATGCATATTACTAAGTGAAAGGAGACAATGCGTGTACGCTATATACTGTATGATTCCAACTATATGACATTCTGGAAAAACTATGGAGACAGTGAAAACATCAGTGATTGCCAGGGGTTGGAGCAGTGGGGGAAAAGAATGAATGTGGAGAGCCAAAAGCATTTTTAGGATAGTGAAACTACTTTGTATGATACAATAATACTAACTATTCTGTATGATATGATAATACTGGTTACATGTCATTTCACATTTGTCCTAACCCACAAAACCACAGAATGTACAAAGCCAACAGTGAATGCTATGCAAACTATGGACTTTGGATGATTCTATATGTCAAATATATATCAAATAAATACTTATATATATCATGCTATATTTGCAGATTTAATGTTTGCAGTGTTTGTCAGCATCTTAACATTTATAGTTTATTGTGACTTATTTTCTCATTCTAACTTAACAAATACTTTTGTATCTAATTTTGTATTTGCAATTCTGTATTCTTTTCTTACAGAGGGGCCCTAATATTTATAAATTTCATAAAACCTGGATACATCCTTGAATCTCTGCATGGTATTTTCAGTTGACAAAATATTTTCACATTTGTTTTTCAAAATTATTATCCCTGTTTTCTGAATATGGAAAGAGAAGCTCCAAGGGCTTAGGTGACTTGCCAAAACCCACTAACGTCTAAAGTTCAAGACCCAGAGCTCATGCTTAGATTACTTAATTCTATTGTCCCCCCCCCACACCTCACTGCACTCCATGCCTGAGATTTCATTAATTAAAGTGAAGTCTCCTAAAAATACATGACTAAAAGAAATGTATGACCAAAGTCGAGACTTTAATGGACTAGCACAACCTTGTGTCTCAGTCCATTGCACTGCTATAACAAAACACCACAGACTTGGTAATTTATAAACAACAGAAATTTATTTCTCATAGTTTTGGAGGCTGGGAAGCCCAAGATCAAAGCAGCAGCAGGTTTGGTGTCTGGCGAGGGTCTGGTCACTGCCTCTAAGATGGCGCCTCGTTGCTTCATCATCTAGAGGGGAGGAACACTGTGTCCTCACATGGTAGAAGGGACTGAAGGGGCAAACTCAAGCCTTTTTATAAGGTCATTAATCTCATTCATGAAGTCTCCACCCTCATGACTTCATCACTTCCTAAAGACATCACATTTCAATACTGTCGCATTGGAGATTAAATTTTGACACATGAATTTTGGGGAACGTTCAACCCATAGCACCTTGTAATGAAAACTTATTTAAACTCCCATAAAACTTTAAAGATCTATCTGGGCACTTAATAAAACAGTCTAAACTTAGATTGCACATCTGGAGTTTGTAAACATTCAAGGACAGGACAAAGGGGCTTGCTTGTTAAGCAAATGAGAAGTGTACCTGAGGGTGAATGGGGCACGTAAAGAATAGTATAAGCTATTTTCAAGCACTTTATTTTATTATTATATGACAGATTTCCTTTGACCCCTTATTTTCTTTAGGCTTGACTTTCTGCATTAGGTTTTAGAGTGAGCTGATATACCAGACTGAATGATGCTTATAGTCTTCAAGCTGTAATAGGATTTTGCATATACATAGTACATCTCACTGTTTTTTATATCTCCAAATCCACCAAGTCATCATAACAACCTGGATGTCTTATTGCTTATATAGTCTTCGTTGTATATCAGGCACTGTTCTAAGTTTTTTATATATATTAACCCTTATGATAGTCACATTAATGCCATGAAATTGGTATTATTATGAATATTCCTAGATAAACATTGAGGCATGAAGAGGATAGTTATTTGATCAAGGCCATGAAGCAGTTAAATGGCAGAGCTGAGACTAAACCTAGACTTCGGTGCCTGAGCCCTTACCCAGGTGCTATGCTGTTCCCCACGTTGCTGTTTGCAATGCTTTACCTGGATGTCTGTATTCAGTTTGAAGGCTGTGGCCCTAGGTCATATTGCATATACAGTCAGTTCCATTTCCTTGTCTTTATTTCTACTGAATTAGAAATTCTTTTATCATAAATAAAGGCTCTTAGAAATGGCAGTGAGTGTTTGTTGGCTCTGTCATATAGTTCCAGATTTTCAGACTGCATATAGATCCAGAATTATAAAGACATTTTCCACTGAAGACTATTTTGAGCATTCTAAAAAATGCTAAGTTAACACACATCAACTCCGAAAGCTTCAATTTGGGAAGTATAGCCAATGGTTTTGCAATCCAGTTTTCCAATCCACTTTTTAGGTAGTAGTCACCTTTGAAAGCATAACCCATATTCTGTTGCAGAATTTGGATTTGGTTTAAAAATAAGCCTAACTTCCTTCTCTGATAAGCATTGGGAAAGAGCCAAACTCTTAGCAGTCAAGTTGCTGGTTCCCCCTGCTTGGTCTGCTTAAGAAATCCTGATATCTCCAATCTTAATATTAAAATTGTGCCATTTTAGTCAGGAGGTGATAGGTTCAGGCAATTCAAGATACTGGGTCTATCTCTGAGATTCACGGCTTGAGCATACCAATATAAACCATCTTTTCTGGTACTATGAATTTGTGAAGGAGTGTTTTATCTTGCCCATCTTTTCAAAATCTCCTGTGAGCACCTGTTCTTTGAATGGCTAGAATTCTCCAGTGGAGAAAGCAGACCTGCTCCCCCTGCCATTTTCTCTGTGCAGCATACCCAGCAGGGCATCCCAGGGAAGGCCTTCCTTGCCTCCCCCTGCCCTTTCCCCCTCCCCCCCATTCCAAGGCTTTCTCTCTGTTCTGCTCTATTTATCGCCATGCTACCTATCATCTTCTAAAATATTAACTTGAACTATATGAAATTGTCATTTCCATAGGGCAAAAGCTGTCAGATATCAACCTTCTTATTTGGTTTATTGTCTGTTTCCTTCCATACACCACACAAAACCAGAATGAGGCAGGATATTTTGTCTACTTTCATCACTGATGTACCCCCAGGCCCTCCAATCAGTGCCCATCAGGTACAATAAATGTTTGTTGAATTAATTAGAGTGTATTTGCAATTTGAATCATTTCCTTCAATACTGAGTCAAGAAGAGGAGGCAGCTTGGTGACTGCCAACAGTTCTCTATGCATAAGGCTGTATGCAGCATGGCATTCAACTGCAATTTCTTTATTTGCCCAGCAATACCCCTTCCTATATACACACATGCGGCTCACACATCAGTTCTGATCCTAGTGTACATTTTCTTACATATTTGTATGAGCATGTCATAGCATTTGTTCCTCCACATTGTATGTAATCAATATTACATGACATCTAATAGTGCCATTTGATAAAGGAATTTTATGTAGAGCTCATTCTGCTTTCCTCGTGAATGTGGTATTTGTTAACTTTGTAGCTAGTTTATCAAGGATCTCAGTGATCACAGAACTGGTACTCCCTTTTCTATGAGGAATACAATAGTGAATGATCCTTCTGTGATTTTGGTCACATCTCCTTAAACTGATAAACAAACTTAATCAATTTCATGCCAGAAACATTATTATGTACTCATTCACATCAAATGTAATTGGTTTGCTGGAAAGGTCGCTGTGCTTTGTTTGAAAATGAGAGAGTTTCCTTTCCTTCCTGTTACTATTTCACATATTCTCAGAGCAGACAACACACTGAGGGATAGAGGTGGCTGGATCTCTTGCTCAACGAAGTCCACTTTTTATATATTTCTAGTTGTGTTTTTTATTTGAAAATAAACATAGTCATAGAATCTTTGTCAGAACACATTCAATTTCCACATTTACACTATGATACTGTTTATGTATATGATGAACAGAAACTTTTCTGCTACCCTTTTCATCATTACTTTTATGCTTGTCTGAAATTATTTTGAGTCACTGACCTATTTTTGCAGATATGACACTATGATAACAATTTTTAAATTCCAGTTTTATGCAAATGATCTGAAATTCATTAGCTGAAACTAATTCACCTTGTGAACTTTGTAGCTACCTTGTTTCTCTTGAATATCATTTAAGGAAATGATAATGATTAAGAAGCAATAATATTTTGGGGGACAGTAATAATCCTGAATTCTACATTTATGAAATGTAGGTGAGTCAAACTAAATAATTAACTACTTTTTCCTCTGATACTGCCAAACTACCTGTGGACCACTTGATAATGTGCAGGCAGTGGAATGTTGAAAATTGTTTAACTGGTTCTGTGGGAAATAGAGTCCTTGATTTGCAGCGTTTGCCAAATTTTGTGGTGTAAATAGTCCTACTATGACCAATTTTAAGTTACCACTGGCCTTCAAAATTCCTGAAATACTTAACAACTGGTTGTCACTAAGACAGAGTTGTATTAGCCAGTGAGCACACCATTGCAGGGAGCTATGCGTCTCGTCTTAAAAAACCCTGGTCAAAGGCAGAAAGGTAGTACCTACTATGAATGAAAATCTTGTGGCTTAAATTTTAAGACTTCCTTTACCTCAGTTTAGATTTGTGGCATAGAGCTGGCTTATTAGATGCAATTGATTATAATTTGGCAGAGATTTCAGTTTTGGAACCAAAGGAAAATTTCACATTCATTGCCTGACTTTATTAAATATGTGAATTTAAATTGGAAAGTGACTGATGCTTAAATACTTAAAATGGGACACAGATTTACTTAAATCTGTGAAAAAATCAGTATGTAGTGGGTTGAAATTATATCTCTCAAAAAAGATATATTCAGATCCTAACTCTTTCCCCCTCTTCCTGTACCTGTGAATGTGACTTTATTTGGAAATAGGGTTTTTGAAGATGTAATCAAGGATCTCAAGATGAGACGACGTGGATTTATGGTGGTCCCTAAATCCGATGACCAGTGTCTTTACAAGAGAAAAGAGATAGAACTACAAACAGAAATACAGGATGAGAATGTAAAGACAAAGGCAAAAATTGGAATTATGCTGCCACGAACCAAGAAACACCAGGAACCGCTAGAAGATGGAAGAGACAAGGAAACATTCTGCCATGGAATCTTCTAAGAGAGTGTGACCCTGCTGGCTTTTTCATTTCAGACTTCTAGCCTGAGAGCTAGAAGAGAGAAACTAAATTTTAGTTTCTCACTAAACAGTGAGAAACTAAATTTTTGTTGTTTTAAGCCACCATACTTAGGGTAATTGGTAATGGCAACTCTGGGAGATTAATATACAATATATCGAATTAGTGATAAAACAAAGAAAAATACTGTTTGGCTAGTTTTAGTTTTCAACTGAGTTACACAAAAATTAAGTATATTTATTTAATTATTGTTACTTTTTATAAGAGCTCTATTTCTGGCCACTATTAGTTTAAATATAAAATTACTATTAATCAATGAAAAGTATCCACTAAATAGGATTCCTCTAATTATTAAGATCATTGCTCTATGAGTATTATAACTAGTAAACTGATAAGTAGTTTAGGAAACTAGTGTTCACAAAATCAAAGAAATGACTAGACATTAGGCAGTAATTTAAACGAGTGAATTTAACTGAGTCTGGCATGCAATAGTGTATGAAGAGGCCCCTGGAGAACTGGAGTATTCACGTTATACATAAAAGCAAGCTCAGCTCTGCAACTCAAACCACTTGTCAGTAGAAATGTGTGTTGCCAGATCCTTTCATTTTCTGAAGACAAGCCAGGAATCCAGATTTTTATGTGATATTCCTGAAATTGTAAATATTGTCTCACAAAAAATAAAAAATAAGTAAGTAAATAAAAGAAAAAGAGAAGAAAAGAAAAGAAAAAATTGGTTCTCTGCTTTTGAACAAATCTATGACCTTTGCTTTGTATAATAACTTGCATATCTAAAAGTGGTGTAAATTTGCTTTTGGCAACTGGAATTGTTTTTCAATGCCTTTAATTGCCAATCCTTCACAATAAACTAGGTTTAAAATTCTCCATCCTTTATCTTCTTGGTCAAAGTAATTAGAGCAGTCAATGATCTATGAAGAGGAAAATCTTAAATGTCTTGGGAATTTATTTTCTAAAACAATTGAAGTAAAATTCTCAAATAATGAAAATCTTTTGCTTTGCAAAACAATACGTAATTTATTATGTAAATTTTGCTTTTCATATATTGCATCTTAAGAGATCAGACTGAAGTTTTCATAATAAAAATCGTTATTTTATGAATGATTTCAATCTCTCATATCATGTTTAAGCCTATAACTTTCAGAACTATAATAATTATTAAGTCTTAAAAATGTCAACCACTCCAGTTGAAAGACAGCCCATTTTCTCAATTTTGAACCTACTTTTGGGGCATGTATTTTTAGCTGTGGGGACAAAGGTAAAGTGGTTTGTTCTGCCTGATGTCATGCTGTCTTTAAATTTTATGAAAGAAGGAATTAGAAAAAAGTTCTGGACAATGTACTGCAGCATATAGAGACTGAGGTTAATTTATTTTGATTCTTTATTGCCGCCTACTATGAGGATACAAGGGACAGTGACAGTTTACAGTATCTAGAGGCACAGCCCTCAGTAGAGGACTAAAGACGCTGTCACAGTAGCCAGAGGTCATTGCTCTGGATCCAAAGGCTTTGAGAAGGTACCACAGAAATGGGCTAGGCAAGGCCTGCCTGCGAAGGGAGCAAACTATGAGGCATAATACCTTAAGGGCAAATTTCCACAAAGCACCTTTATGGATCAAAACCAATGAAGGAAAGACAAGTGTGCCTCATGGAGCAAGATGGGATTCACAGTGAGGATAAATTTGAAAGCATTTAAATAAATCTAGCCAATTGGGAAAAACGTCAAATATATAGATCTTTAATAAACTTAAATAAATTAGCCTTAAGGATAAATTGTGCCTAATTTATTGGAGTTCTTTGAGAAGGCAAGTGGATTTATGGAAAATGAGTTACCATAGGATTTGGGGATGGACAACAAAAGTTCGCATATGGATGAAGAGATGGGACAAAAACCCAAAGCAAGAGACAGGTGAATATCTTTCTTCATAGGAAAGACTAAAGTAAGGTTTCTTCTTGAGAAAAATTGTCTTCCTCAACATTTTAAAACTAAGAGATAAAAAGTAACTGAAAGAAAGAGGACCATGGGAATATCCATTTTGCATTTGACCTGTATTATTTATGAATTGAATATCCTGGTCACTGACACATGTCTTAATATATCCGTGCAGGCAGATATATAGCAAATGAATCCCCTCCCCTTATTTTTATTATGCTCTTTTTTTAATGTTTAGTAACGTAGTATGTCTACTTAGTTTGAAAAGTACAATGGTACTAAGAAGTTTATAATAAGAGCAGTTTCTGCCTCAACCTTTCCCTTTTTCCTGGTCCTGTTTAGGAGGCAGCCATCTTCCACACATTGGGGAGCTGTTTCCTCCAGTGCTATTCTAATACATTTAAATAATCTAATTATTCAGCTACTCTTCATTAGTTTTAGACATTATCCATTTTAGACATAGATAATATAGACAAGGATTTATGAGTCTCTTACCACACACTCCATTTTTCTTTCATTTTCCTAATAAAAGTTGTCCTAATGCTTGGATGAAGCAATGGTCCATTTGCATTTGGGATGTTATATGCATCTGGATGTATGCTGCTTGTAGACTGACCAACACAAGATCTCTTTGCGGAGGACAGACCAAGGCTGACACTAAACATGAGTGAAACTTAAAAATGTGTAAATGCTATGGACAAGATAGACACAGAATTTTTAATTTAATCTTAAAATTATAAAAATTAGAATTTTGAATGAACATACTTTATTCTCAATATGTTATTTTCTTAGAAAATTAATCTACTTTACACAGATGCTCACTTTATACTCCTAGAAGAGGACTTTATTTTTATAGCTGGGTTAGATAGCTGAGTGTGTATGTATTTTTGTGTGTTTTATGGGTCTTTTTTTTATTATTAAACAGATTCCACATTAAAAATAAATAGGGCCAAGCGTGGTACTCAGGCCTGTAATCCTAGCACTCTGGGAGGCCGAGGCAGGTGAATCGCTTAAGGTCAGGAGTTCGAGACCAGCCTGAGCAAGACCAAGACCCCGTCTCTACTGAAAAATAGAAAGAAATGATCTGGACAAATAAATATATATATATATATATATATATATATATATATATATATATAAAAAATATTAGCCAGGCATGGTGGCGTATGTCTGTAGTCCCAGCTACTCGGGAGGCTGAGGCAGTAGGATTGCCTGAGCCCAGGAGTTTGAGGTTGCTGTGAGCTAGGCTGACGCCATGGCACTCTAGCCCGGGCAACAGAGCAAGACTCTGTCTCAAAAAAAAACTTAAATAAATAAATAAATAGACACCATTAAAGGTATAACTTAATTGAACTGAAAATTTAATCAGAGTTTGTGAAATTTGCCATGATTTAAAACAAATATTACCTGGGATTGTGTGTGAGAATACAAAGTAGCTTCATAAGTGTAACAAAATAAATAATATATATCAGGAACTAGAGTATCAGTAATAATTTTCTTCTCAGAAACACATGAAACACATGAAAACCCTTAAAAACATTGCCTCTATTGACTTTGGCTCTCTTCAGAGACAAATAAATGATGAAATCGCATTTTAGTCTTGGTTCAGAAATCCATCAAACAATTTGTTATTATTCTATTTAAAAACAAAACAAAATATTCTCTTCTGGCAAAGGCCACCTCAAAAGGTGTTTCCATAGAAACATGAGAGGAAAAATCAAAGGGAGCCTCACTTTAGCTAGCTCAGAATGATCTTCAGTATCCAGAGATTTAAACTTGGTTTGAGATAACATCATCCATGGTCATTACATGGGTTGTTAGGAGAAGTAATTTACCCATTATGAGTACACTTCCTAAATAGTTGATTTATTGCTCTTAACTACCTGTTGCTGGGTTTTGTTTTTCACTTCTATTGTCATTAGGACAGGGAAGAAACCCAAGATTTTTATGCAACAGCTGCGACAATCCAAATTTTAGAACCCAAAGAAAAAAGATACTTTTATAACTCTTCTGTATTTCATATTATTCTGATTTAGATACCCTGGATGAGAATTAAGAAGGAGAAATCCATGTATCTTATAAGGGATTGATTTCAAAAATTTGTAAGGAACTCCTACAACTTAAGCGAAGCACACATACAGATACACACACACACACACACACACACACACACACACAGAGCTGGTAAAAAAAATGAGCAAATAACTTGAACAGATATTTTTTCAAAGAAGACATATAAGTGATCAATAAGTATATGAAAAGATGATTACCATCATTAGTTATTAGGGAAATGTGAAGAAAAACTACAATGAGATGTCACCTCAAACCTATTAGGATGGCTATTTTCAAACAAATGAAAGATAATAAGATAGCAAATGTTGGTGAGGATGTGAAGAAATTGGACCCCTTGTACAGTGTTGGTGGGAACGTATAATGGTGCAGCAGCTATGGAAAACTGTATGATGTCTCTTCAAAAATTAAAAATAGAATTTCCATATGATCCAGCAATCCTAATTCTGAATATATATCCAAAAGAATTGAAATCAAGATCTGAAAGAAATATCTACATTCTCATGTTTATTATAGTATTGTTCACACTAGCCAAGATATAGAAACAACCCAAATGTTCATAAACAAATGAATGGATAAAGGAAATGTGGTGTATATGTACAATGGAATATTATTCAATGTCTAAAAAGAAGGGAATCCTGCCAGATGCAATGACACGGATGAATCCGGGGGACATTGTGCTAAATAAAATAAGCCAGTCACAGAGAGACCAGTACTGCAAGGTTCCATCATATGAGTTATCTACAATAATCAAACTCATAAGCGCAAAGAATACAACAGTGGTTTTCAGGGACTGGAAGTAGAGGAAATGGGGAGTTGTTATTTAATGGGTATAAAGTTTCAGTTATGTTAGATGAATAAGCTCCAGAGATCTGTGGCATGATATAGTGTTTATAGTTAACGAAGAGTATTATGCACTTCAAAATTTGTGATGAGGGTAGATCTCATGTTAAGTGTTCTTGCCACAAAAAAAAAAATACACACACAAAGGGACATAATGAAAATTTGGAAAATTTTGGATGCGCCTATTACCTTGATTGTGGTGATGGTATCATGGGTATTTGCATATGTCCAAACTCATCAAATTGTGCACATTAAATACATGTGATTCTTTGTATCTCAATTATACCTCAATAAATCCGTTTTTTAAAGCACCAATTTATTTTTTAAACTGTTTGTACTGTGTCCAAGGATGCTAAATAATTTCATTCCATGAGCCAAAGTTGGCTAGGGATAGTGCTGCCAGGAACATTGCAGAGAAGACTTATCTGAACTCAGCAGGCAAGAGTGATGAGTTTGATTAGCAAAGTCTGCCAGGAGACCAGGGTGGAAAAGTGGCAGCCTGTGCAGTATGGATTTATTATCTCTGAAGTCTAGATTCATGGTGATATTCAATAGATTCATGGCTGGCATCCATCATGTTTACCCTAATTTATACTATAATTAAATCTCAATATAAATTTCTATTTGAAATATTTTTGGACAATCAGAACTTTAAAAAACATTTCAGATATGAAATGAAATTTTGGATTTTGCTTCTCTTACATCAAGAGCCTAAAAAATTCCAGTGGTTTCCTCACTAAATTGATCTTTACAAAGGAAGAGAGAGAAAAGAAGTAATGAAACGGAAAAAAAAATAAGTGTAAAAAATAAAACACTAGTATTCATATCTTGATAAATGGTGAAAGGTCTCTCCTCCTTTGTTTCTGCATTTCTATATTGAATATATAGTATCAAACTCATCTTTTTTTCTTTTTCTAAGACAGGTTCTAACTGTCACCCATGCTGGAGTGTAGTGTTGTAATCATAGCTCACTGCAACCTCACACTCCTGGCCTCAAGCGATCCTCCCACCTCAGCCTCCCAAAGTACTAGGATTATAGGCCTGAGCCACCAAAACTCATCTATATTTATCAGAACTCTATTATAGGCCCAAAGATGTCATTGTGAAAAATGAGAACAAGAAAAAACAAAAACTTACTACTTTTCAGAGCTAATTAACAGCATGAAAACATGAGAATACGCTGTTTTCCAGTGGAATCGGTCCAGACATTGGCATGTGAACTTATTGCTACTGCCAAATAAGTTAGTCAAATATTAACTACTTTAAACAGACAAGTTTAAGCAACATTTTGAAGAGGGGTGCATAAAAGGTGTTTCTAAATTGTTACTAGCACATATTATTTCCCCAAGTTCTCAAATGATAAGGGGAATTGATCAAGGAGAGGAGTACCTTTTAGAAACAGAAAATGAAAAAGAATCAACAGTATTTCATCAATTGGTGATATTTCTCTGAAAAGTATGCACCAGGGAATTTTCCAATAATTAGAAGAATTAATTGTAAATTTGAATAGAAGTTCGATGTCTTAAGACTAGGCTAAGGGAAACGAGGATCTCCTCCTATAAAGACATTTCATTCTGAATAAGCTCTTTAATAAATTGTGTATGGTCATGTATTTCCATATTGACCGGAAGCAAGCTAGAAAAAATGTGTGCTTTCCTTCTTTTAATTAAATAATCACACAAATGTATTTTTAAAACAACCCAGTGTTAATGTACAGTTGCCCTGCATGCCACCCAATTTAGTCCAGTCCACCCTAAAACTTGCTTCTCAGTAGTGTCTAAAATCTATCACCCTTAAGTAGAGAAAACACTTTTGACAAAATTTAATGTTTTTGAAATGTTAATGGACTTCCTGTATTGCTATCGATTATGAATTCAATTTAGCATTTAGTTTAAAAAATATTTTTTCCAAGGTTAATGATAATGTTAAAAAGATTGAGTCAGAGTAAGTCCTTCACTGCAAACTGTCCCTAAATACTGTCCCCAAAATGTCACCATTTTCTTTCTCCCAAATAGACATCATTTTAATACAAAGGAACTATTCTTGTGTGAAAATGTGACCTTTATAGGATTATAAATGTCAAAACATGGCCTTTTTAATTCTCCAGCTTTCTGACAGGAAAATATCTAATTTATGTACTGTCAGATTTTTTGCTTTTGTGTTTCTAGCTCTAAGCCCAGTGCTTGACACATAAGTGTCTAATAAATGCTCGTTGAGTTGAAATGAATTCTTTCAAAAAGTTCTGTCCTGTAGATCAGAGATATTATCTCTATCACTATCATCACTGGATATTTATTAACAACACTTTGTCAAAGTGAAAGAAAAGTCTAGTCAGTGATACCTCATATTTTGAGAAAGGTAGAATCTTGAAAAAGTTTAAACAGAAAGATAAAATCAATGTTAATCAGTGAAAAAGACGTGCATTTTCCAGCTCTGTTACTACAGCAGCAGCAGGATTTCTGGTGCCCAGGTTTTGATCTCTAAAATGTAATCTAGGTTGCTCCAGAAGCAGACACTGAGACAAGGGTTCCAAAGCAAAGAGGGGAGTAGAAAAATGAGAGAGAGAAGAGAAGAAAGCTGATAGAGGCCACATTATCTTGCAAGTACCACCACTGGTAACTTGGAGCTCTGGGATTCAGTGTGAAACACAGCCTCAGAATTACCCAACATGTACGTGAAGGAGTCCGGGGATTTATAGCCAACTTCCTTGAATCATTGGTTGAGAGCTCCTCCCAGGTGGCACTAATTCCCTGGAATTTCAAGCCTGCTAATTAGGAAGTAGAACCCACCAGAAAAAACCCTCACACAAAGAGAAACAGACACTTGCATCTGGAAATGTGACACTGAGAACTGAAATGGTAAGGGCAAGGGAAAATGCGGGGCATACACTGGATCTCATACAAATATTATTCTCTTCTAAAAGGAAGCAAGACTCTGTAGGATAGCTAACTTAAAGTCTTAGGACGATTACAATTCAGTTAGTTTTGGAAAAAATTGTTACGAGAGAACAGGGACATTTTTAAGGATATTGGGGCATTGTTAAAAAGACAGAGTTGTGATAATTTAAGTATCAAAATAATAATGATGATGAGGCCATGAGTTCATCATAATATAAAACATACAAAACATAGTTGTAACAATAAAACAACAGTGAATAGAATACGGGATGTTTAATTTTATTTATTTAATAAGTGGGAATGCTAACATATTTGGGTGCATTACTACTTAACACGCATCTGTTCAGGAAGTCTAGACAGGTACTCATGTTCATTCCGACACAGGGAACTATGAGTACGGTCCCGGTAAAAGTAGCAATTACATCAAGGACTAGTAGTCAGTACTGATGGTTACACGTGATAAACAGTCAGGAAGGGAATTGAGTTGTGAATCAGCATCAGTGATCCCTACAGTCACTACGGCAGAAAGGGGCTTAACAGTGTCTTCAATATGATAAATTAGTCAAATGAGCCAAAGAAGAGAGCTAACAGCTGACACTCAGTCATTTCCCATCTCCTGGGAGATACAACCTCTAGATGGCCCTATTAACAAAAATAATAATAAGTATACAAAATTTTAATAATATTAATAGCACAGGTCAATATCTTAGGACAATGGATTATGGTAAATCTTGCCATAATTTAAAAGTATGTCTTGTAACATAATCATCTGGAGAAAATAATTATTGCGGTTGACCTTATAAAGCAGCATTCTGACTATAGACTCTGAAGTGCAAAGAAATCTTAACCTACACTTAGTATTTTTATAGTAAGTGATATCAATGATGTTATTTTGAACATATACATATATACGCAAATTATAGGAAAAAGCAAGTCAGTAATTATGATAATGTTAGGAATCAGTAGTTTCAGAAAGAGAGGAAAGAGTGAGAGAAAAAAATCAAATATGTTAAAGAAAAATGCTGTGACTTTAAATTTAAATTGGAAATATTAGAACTCATGACTTTTTTCTCCTTTTATAGAAAATAGATATTTCCCAACTGCATCCACTGAAAAGGCTTGGAAGTCTGACACCCCACGAGTAACGATCGTGCAGGTCCCACACTGTCATCTTGAAATGCCCCGATTAAAAGGAACCAGAGCTCCTTGGGGAAAATGGCTGATTCATGTCCAGGGCAAGAAATATTAAAGATGAGCTTATGGTATCTCATGATGCCAGAAAGCAAGGACGTTATCAAAGACAAATGGAGTCATGTCAAAAGAAAATAGGATTCAACATGAAGAGACTCTTTTTGGTCAAAATTCAGACTGCAATTGATTATAACACATTGAATGTTAAAAAGCTGTGTCTAATGGTACTTAAGATAGAGGAGGAGGAAAAATGAAGGGGAGAGAAAAAGAAACGTAGCACATTAGAAAATTTTGGATGTTCCTAAGACATCAACTTATTACTTTAAATATTGACAATTAAAGACAGAATTAAGCATTTATCCTTTCTTTATAAATGTTTTTTCATAGTAACTAAATAGGCCTAGTGAATAAAGGAATGTAGCAAAATTCCAGCTAATTAATACAGAGGATAAGAAAATTATAGAATCATCATTTTGCAAACACTAATAAATTGTTTAAGTAATGGTCATTAATAGAAGCTAGAACTATTAGATAAAATGTTGATGGAGAACTTAACAATGAAGTGAATCAAACTTGCCAATCCCTGAACCCATTGATTATTCTCAGCAAAGTAACAAATGTGCCTTCTGATGTGATAAAATGTTAAGAAGATGACACCTTCTATAAATTATACTTAAGCCTCTTCCTCGAAATACTGAACCTGAATCAAATCAAGCCTTTAGTGCCAATTTCCAAGCAACAGAAAATATCTGAAGAGACAGAACAAGTCAGTTCAAAGATACCATAAGGAAGAAATCAATCAAACATGTGTTGCAGATATTCTAGAAGACAACTAACTGGTTTCTTCAACAAGTCAGGGGAATGAAAAAAAAGAAAAAGATACTATTCTAGATTCAAAGAGATTTAAAAACAATTCAAAAGAGTTAACAAATATAATGAGTGGATTTTTATGCATATTTGAGCAAACAAAATAAAACAATGGTAGTGATATTTTGAGTATGAGCTGGGAATTGATTGTAGCAAAGAATTATTAATTTTGTTACCTGTGATAATGGCACTGAGGTTATATATTTCTCCCCTTTTTTAGATACATACTTAAGTATTTAAGAGTAATATAACATGATGTCTTCAATTTGCTTTAAAGTATTTAAGAATAAAGGGAGAATAGATGAAACAATTATGGCAAAATATTGATGGATATTGAAGGTAGGGGATAGGTACATGAAAGGTTTTTCTACTTTGCTACATTTTTATCTGTTTGAAAATTTTCAAAATATAAAAAATGTTTAAGCATTTTAAAAAGAAATACATCAAGCTGCACAAAAACAAAACCTGTACAAAAGGTATGGAATTTTAAAGTTTGGAGAGAAGAGAAGAAATTGAGAGAAGAAATTAGGTACCCAGACTTAATAAACAACACATCAAAAATCTGTACACTTGACTGTTCTTGTGAGACTATAGCAAATCTGGGAAGGTGTCAAGATAAGTCAAAATCCTAAGTAGATATTATAATAGTATAGCACTAAACTTAGGAAGATATAAAAACATATAAAGTGAAGAAATGAATTAAACTCATGCTGCTGATATTTTATAATGAGTTTAAGTGTATGCTTACTAATACATTTTGTAATCGTTGCATCTGTGTGTGTTTTGTCTGGTGTTCAGGGATTCAATGTATTCAAAAGAATTATTCATGCAAAATTATAATTGCAATTTTATACAAGAACAATCAAATCTGTAATCAATATTTACATGATTGAAAAAATTGGTTCCTACATCAAAAAACTAGAAGGATTTCAAATGAACAATTTGATGATGCATCTCAAAGAACTAGAAAAGCAAAAATAATCCAAACTCAAAATAATGTGGAAGGAAGAATAAAGATAAGAGCAGAAATAAACAAAATGGAGACAAAAAATACAAAAGATCAATGGAACAAAAAGTTGGGTTTTTCTAAAGATAAAATCAACAAGCCATTAGCTATATTAATTAAGAAAATAAAAAGAGAGAAGACCCAAATAAATAAAGTCAGAAACAAAAAAGGAGAGAACACAACGGATACCACAGAAGTACAAAGGATCATTAGAGACTACTATAAACAACTATATGCACATAAATTAAAAAACCTAGAGAAAATGAATAAGTTCCTGGAAACATACAACCTAACAAGATTGAACCAAGAAGAGATAGAAAACCTGAACGGATCAGTAACATGTAACAAGATTAAATCAGTATTAAAAAGTCTTCCAACAAACAAGAGTCCAGGACCAGATGTTTCCACCACTGAATTCTACTAAACCTTTAAAGAATAATTAATAGCAATTCTACTCAAACTATTCCAAAAAAATTGAAGTGAAAGGAACTCTTCCTAGCACATTCTATAAGGCCACATTAACCCTGATACCAAAACCAGATAAGGACATGGCAAAAAAAGAAAACTACAGGCCAGTATCTCTGATGAACATAGACGCAAAAGTTCTCAACTACTAGCAAATCAAATCTAATAATACATCAAAAAGATAATGATCAAGTGGGACTTATCACAGAAATGCAAAGATGGTTCAATATATACAAATCAATAAACATGACACATCACATCAACAAAATGGATGACAAAAACAATATGATCATCTCAATAGATGCAGGAAAAGCATTTGATAAAATTCAACATTCTTCATGATAAAAACTTTCAATAACTTAAGTATAGAAGGAAAGTACCTTAACATAATAAAGGCTATATATAGCAAACCCACAGCTAACATTATACTAAATGGGAAAAAGCAAAAAGTTTTTTCTTTAAAAACTAGAACAAGACAAGGATGCCCACTCTCACTACTCTTATCCAACACAGTACTGGAAGTCCTACCCAGAGCAATTATGCAAGAGAAAGAAATAAAGGGCATCCAAATTAGAAAGGAGGAAGCCAAATTGTCTCTGTTTGCAAATGATAGGATCTTATATATAGAAATGTCTAGAGACTCTACCAAAAGACTCTTAGAACCAATAAATAAATTCAGTAAAGTTGCAGGATACAAAACTGACATGCAAAAATCAGTAGCATTTCTATACATGAACAAAAAACTAGCTGAGATAGAAATCAAGAAGACAATCCCATCTACAGTGAAATACCTGGGAATAAATTTAATCAAGGAGGTGAAAGACAAGGAAAACTACAAGACACTGAAGAAAGAAATTGAAAAGGATATAAACAAATGGAAAGATATCCCATGCTCATGGATCAGAAAAATTAATATTGTTAAAATGACCATGTTACCCAAAGCAACCTATAGATTCAGTGCAATCTCTATCGAAATATCAATGATACTCTTCAGAGACACAGAAAAAGAAATTTTAAAATTTTCCTGAAACCGAAAAAAAGCCCAAATAGTGAAAGCAATCCTGAGCAAAAAAACAAAACAAAACAAAAGAAACAAACAAAAACAAAAAACAAAGCTGGTGGCATCACACTATCAGACTTCAAAATATGCTACATTGATGTAGTAACCAAAGCAGCATGGTACTGGCATAAAAACAGACACATAGACCAATGGAACAGACTAGAGATCCCAGAAATTAATTCACATATCTACAGCTGATTGATTTTTGACAAAGGCAGCAAGAACTCTCTTTGAGGAAAGGACAGTCTCTTTAATATATGATACTATGAAAATTTATATTCACATGCTGAAGAATGAAACTAGACCCTTCACCCCTCACTCATTGGGGGAAGGACAGTATCTCCAATAAATGGTACTAGGAAAGCTGAATATCCACATGCTAAAGAATGAAACAAGACCCCTACCTCTCACACTATATGAAAATCAACTGAAAATAGATGAAAGACCTAAATTTAAGACCTGAAACTACACACGTACTAGAAAAAAATAGAGGGGAAATGCTTCAGGACATTGGTCTGGGAAAAGATTTTATGAATAAAACTTTAAAAGCACAGACAACAAATGCAAAAATAAACAAATGGGATTGTATCAAACCAAAAAGCTTCTGCACAGTGAAGGAAACAATCAACAGAATGAAAAGACAACCTACAGAATGAAAGAAAATATTTGCGAACAATTCATCCGACAGGGTATTGATATCCGGAATATACAAGGAACTCTAAGATCTCAACCACAAAAAAGCAAACAATCCAATTTTTAAAATGGGCCAATGATCTGAAGAGACATTTCTTATAAGAAAACATACAAATGGCCAAGAAATATATGAAAAGTGCTCAACATCACTAATCATCCAGGAAATACAAATCAAAATCACAATGAGGTATCATCTCTCCCCATTTAAGATGACTATTATAAAGCAAACAAACAAACAAAAAACAACAAATGCTGGTGAGGATGCAAAGAAAAGAGAACTCTCATATACTGTTGATGGGAATGTAAACTAGTACAGCCACTATGTAGAACAGTATTAAGGTTCCTCAAAAAACTACAAATAGATCTAGCAATCCAACTACTGGGCATTTATGCAAAGGAAAGGAAAGGAAATCAGTGTATTGAAGAGACATCTGCACTTTCAAGTTTATTGCAGCACTAGTCATGTTAACCAACATAGGGAATCAACCTAGGTGTCCAACAAAGAGGCATGGATAAAGAAAATATTGGTATATATACACAATGGAATACTAGTCAACCACAAAAAGAATGAAATCTTGTCATTCATGGCAACATGGATGGAACTGAAGGACATTATGTTAAGTGAAATAAAGAACAGAAAATTAAACACTGCACTCATGGGTGACAGCTAAAACAGTTGATCTTCTATGAGAGTAAAATAGAGTAAAAAATAAAACAGAAGATACTAGAGGCTGGGAACCATAGTGGGAAAGGGAAGATAGAGATTTGTTAATGAATACAAAATTACAGCTAGATAGGAGGAATAAGTTCTAGTGTTCTGTACCACCGTAGGATGACTATCATTAACAATAATATATTTCAAATAGCTAGAAGGAAAATATTGAATGTTCTCAAAGCAAAGAAATAATAAATATTCAAAATGATGGATATGTTAATTACTTTGATCTGATTACTATACATTATATGTATCAAAACATCATTATGTACCCTAAAAATATGTACAATTGTTATATGTCAATTAAAAAAAAGAAAAGGAAAAAAATTGGTTTCCAAAGTTTTATTTATTAGGTACATGATTTTAATAGATCAAGTATTAAATATAGTACAGACAGTTATAAATTTTTCACTAGATGCACAAAGGACCTTGTAGATTTTTTTGCATTAATAACATAAACCTGGCACTGCAGAAACATTGTCAGAATTAGTATTTTAAAGAGTTTTAGATTTTTACTAAAGGAAATACTTTCTATCATGAAAATTGAAATGCTGCATTTTATTTTACTGATGAATTCTTTCTCACAGAATTACATGCATTTGTTAGAATTCTACTACTTTCTCCATAGACTGAGAAAGGCAGAAATGGTTACATTCCATTTGTACAACTATTAATATAAATTGACTTGGTTTTTCAGTGTTTAAAGTATATGAGATGGATATGTCTTTTTCTTGTTCATGCACATGAGCATTTTCTTAAGGCAACAATTGTATTTACATCATGCACTATTTGAAGGATAGATAATGATGATGACAATGATTAAGAAAGATATCATTGAGCTATGTTGATTGGGTATATGTTTGATTTATATATGAGCCTGGGGCCTAGTAGTGCACTTGAATCCAGAAAGGTCTTATGCAAAAGTATGAAGTAGAAGAAGCTAATTCAGCTCATGGAATGATAGAAGGAATATTTCTAAACTACATCAGTTAATCGGCATATTTTAATTATATTAAAATGAAACATACAGATATTACTTGTCCAGTCACATGTCTTTTTTGAAAGAGCTTTGTTACATAATTAATAGCCTTAAGTGTAATACAAAAGAACATATACCTCCTATCATCAATACTTTTTACATTTCAGGAATCCTAAAAATTGAATATGAACGTTTCCTTGATCTTGCCCCAAAGGACACCAACAAACAGCTATCTGTTCAAAAAGAGTCTGTGTCTTCTTAATTTTCACAACTATAACATCTTTTATTCCTCTGAGGGAATGCCAGTTTCAGCAAAGATCTCACACCTCAAATTGCTATGGCAGGCTTTTGTCATATGCAAATATGAGGGGTCTTCAAAAAGTTCATGGAAAATGCACATTACAAAAGCTATGCATGGGTTTCGAAATTTTTTGTACCAACATAAACTTATACTAACTTTTTATAACATGTCTGAACAGGATCTAGTTTAAGGCACTAAGAAGGATGAGACAACAATTTGAAAAGACTCTCTATCAGAGCAATGTGAATTCTGCTACAATTGGAGCAAAAACAAACATCAATTTTATGGTGAAGCTTGGGTGGAAGAATGGTGAAATTATTGATGCTTCATGAACAGTTTATGGGGAAAATGCCTCAAAGAAATGAGCAGTTTACAAATGGATAACTCTTTTTTCAAGAAGGGACAAGACAATGTTGAAGATGAAGCTCACAGCAGCAGACCATCTACATCAATTTGCAAGGAAAAAATTCATCTTGTTCATGCCCTAATTGAAAATGATTGACAACTAACAGCAGAAATAGCCAACATCATAGACATCTTGATTGGTTCAGTTTATACAATACCAAC
>CAUYSK010109863.1:0-75224 GCA_963575035.1 Avahi laniger
ACCTTAAATACTCCCAGAGACTTCACATGTTCTCTCCCTCGCACATGGGTTCCCCAGATGTCCCCGCGGCTTGCTTCCCCATGTCATTGATGTCTGTGCCCAAATGCCACCTTATTCTTCCCCTGATCATCCCACGTAGAATAGCACCCACTTCCTCCCACCCCGCCTTTCCCCATAGCACTGCTCGCCCCGTGACACTAGATCAGGTGTTTATTGTGTCTGGGTTTATTGTCCGTCTTCCTCTCTAAAACATCAGCCCCGTGAGAGCAGGAACTTTGTTTTGCTTCTCTGATCACCCTAGCACATACAACGGTGCCTGGCCGTGAAAGACACTCAGGAAATATTTATTGAATGGAGAAAGCGGGGAGAAAGGTGGAAAAGAGACAGTCAGAACTTTAGAATCCCAGACTTGTCAAAGCTAGGCTGACTCAGAAGATAATGTAACTCAGTATTTCTCAGTGAGTTTGCTCCTATCACTTTGGGTGGGATAATTCTTTTATCATATGCTACTGTTCCATGCATTGTGAGTCATTCGGGATCCACGACCTTGCCCACTAAATGCCAGTGGCACCACAGGTTGTAGGGACCCCTGTAGGCGGGAGGTCGGCTCCCAGTTGAGAACACTAATCTAATTCAATTCTCTCATTACATAGATGAGGGAAACAAGGTGCAGAAAGGTGAAACCATTTGCCCAAGGTTAGCAAGTTAATATGAGACCTGAGACCGGAGTGCAGGATTCTAAACTCCAGCTTATGGTGTTTCTTTTTTGTTTCTGTTTATTTTGTTATACTATAGTTTCACCATCTTGCTCTCAGGAAAAGCCCTCCCGAAGGACCCAGAGGTTGGGGCTGGAGGAGGATGTGCTTCCCAGACAGGACTTGCTGCAGGAGCTCAGGTACTCTCCTGTCTCACCATGAGGCTGACAACCAGCGTGCACAGGGTCTGGAATCCCTATTATGCTAGAGAAAGCTGATAATACCTGCCTGTCCTGCTCCACGCTGGCCCCTGGAGAGGTGAGGTTCTCGGGGGCCCATGACAAAGCGCCCTGACTGAAAGTCACCTGTCAAACTTTCTCACTCTACTAAACGAGGGAAATGGATTTGAAATTGAGCACATGTCAGTATGGCTTTGGAAAATCACTTTTATTAATCGACATTGATTTTATTTTTCAAAATTACATAATGGTGCCATAAGTTCTCCTACTCAGCAAGGGTCTTGGAGCAAATTGGAAGTAATGACTCTGGCCTGTGGCTCTTCAGGCAGGACCCAGGGGAGGGCTGGTGCCTCCTTTCTCCCACAAGGCTCAGGAGGCTCTGGGGCCTGCACAAAGGGACTCTCTTTGGCTGTGGCCTGTTTGGCGCCTGGAGTGCCTCCATCATACGTGAGTGCCAGAGAGAGGCAGATGTCTCTGAGCCTCTGGGTCCTATGAGGGTCCTTCCAGGAGCCGGAAGAAGCCAGGCTAGAAAAACCGGGCCAGACACTTCCTCCCGGTGGTGTGGCCCTGAGCCCCACAGTAAGCTCTCAGTGCATAGTGATGTGGTTGGGAAGGGGTCCGGGGTGGGTAAACCGGACATGGTGACTTGAAGACCTTCCTTTCTTGGATTTCACAAGACAGAGTGATGAACCAGGGATGGTTTCTCTGCCCAGACCAGGGATGTTCAGTGGCCAACTATAAATTTTCATGAAAGGGACAAAAGCCTGCTACTCTGGGCCTGGCAAATGGCAGGAACACAATATAAACCCTGTTGGAGTTAAAGCAGTTAGATCACAGAGCTCTGACTCCTCTCTGTGGGTCCATAGATGATTCAGGGTGTGGGAGGAGGGGCAAGCGGGTTGTGTGGAGGCTTCAGACAAGGCCCCTCAACAATCATATCCAGCTTGTCCGCCAAACCACAACCTCCAAAAGCATCAGGGAAGCTCAGGGCTGCAGGTGAGGGGCAGAGTGGCTTCTCATCTCAGAATGACAGGATGTGATACTCTGATTTTAGAGGTCACCCATTCATCCAACAGATATATTCACTAAGTACCTACTTTGTGCAAGTTTGATGCGAACGTGCGCCCTCCTGGACGACAGGGGCATCGGCAGTGTTAGAGGGGCAAGGAGGCTTGAGAAAGTAGCAGTGAGGACCCTGAGTGGTAAAGACGAATGGAAACTGGGCTTTGGGAGCTTAGGCCTTCTCATCCCTCTCCCCTGGACAGAGTCACCTCCTTCCCTGGGTTCAGTGCCCTCACATGAGCACCAAGGAGGTTGAACGAGATGGTCCCCAAGGCCCCTTCCGGCTCCAACGTTTTTAAGAGTCTGTGACTCTTAGGCTGCTGCAGGTAGCCCTGCCCTCCGAGCTACACTGATGTAGCTGCTCCAGGCAGGGAGGGGTTGGCTCCTGTGGCCCTGAGAAAGGGCCGCCAGGTTGGTAGCTCTTCCTAGGGCCTAAGGGTCTAGAAAACCCATTCCTTCTCAAGGGAACATTCCTATCATTTAGTCAGCAAACATTTACCTACCCGCTTCTGTGATCCTGCTGGCACTGTCCAAGCTCTGTGGGGGGCATGAAGACACGACACAGGGTCCCTGCCCTCAAGGAGCAGCTCAAGTTGAGGACACAGCCATGCACACCTGCAAGAATAGCAGGGAGTTCCAATGAGGCAGATGGACATGTGCAGAAGGAGGCCATGGGCTCGGGAGAGAGCTCTCTCTGGGAAGCATCATGAATCCCCAGGGTTTTGGATGCAGAAGTATTTGTTCCTGGCCTTTGTCTGAAATGCATTTCTGTCTAGAACTACGTTTCCGGAGCAGAGTTGCACAGAACACACATGCATGCACTCACACGCTGAGTGAGCAAGTGTTGAGCACTTGCCACGTGCCAGGCACCGAGGATCCAGTAGCGAACCAAACAGCTCACAGTCAAATCGGCGGGAGCCACCATCACCAGGCCACGGAGGGACTGCCTTTGCACCATCGCTAAAGTGTTCTGTTTCCCTTAGAGGAAAAGGTGGTTCTTTTCAGGAGGAAATAACATTTTCTTAAATTACTTCTTGACAACCACTGTGTGACAGATGAGCATGTGTGACAGATGAGCAGAGTAAAACAAAATGGAGTTTAAATTTGGGCACTGGATGCTCTGCTGGGCTCTTTCTCCGGCTAAGTCACTCAAAACATCAGCCTCACAGCAAGACACTAAAATCTGCCTCAGCAGAACTGCAAATTACTACATACGGGAGGCCGTGGGGGTGAAGGGAAGCGATTCAAGCTGCAACTGTTACACCTGCTCATGCTGGGGCTCAGCATATCAAGGGGGGGTCATCAGAACAGGGGGCCTCACCAGGAAGGGCCTCTTCATTTGTTAATTCAGTCATCGAGTGTGTGGGTCTTGACCTGAAGGCCATACCGATCGCTCATCATGCATGAGCATTTGGTCTTTGGAAAAGTTCAGTATTTGTACCTCTTCTGGCTTCAAGAAGACAGAATGAATGTGCTGCAGAGAAGGAAGCGTTGGAGGCAGGGAGAATGGGAAAAGTCAGAACTCCCAAGTCTTGCAGGGAGAGCAAGCTGAGGGCCTCGGCTAACGCAGATGAGCCGTGCTGGGCAGTAAGGACTGAGAGGGTGGAAAGCAGATGGTTGGTGGAGGGCCCTCCATTTGAATGTGGATTTTATTCCGTGGGACATAGGGAGCCGCTGAAGGTTCCTGAGCCCTGTGGGGCAAAATGAACAAAAAGCCGTTTGAGAACAATCAATTCCTCAACCATGGGCAGGAAGAAGAGCTTAGAAGCAGGCACAGAGGTTCCTGCCTCTTGCAGTAATTCTGGGGAGAGGTCTGGAGTATCGGAACAGAACTGAAGGGTGGAACCTGGGAGAGTCTGTAACTCAGGGTACAGGGTCAGGAGAGGGAGGTGGCTGGAGACAGGAGAGGGCTAGGCTCAGGAACACAGCGGGCCCTGGTGTGCAGGCACACAGGGAGCAGCAATCAGGCCCCAGGCCTCTCTGCCCAACTCAGCATCATGCGATCATGTCCCTCATCAGAACACCCAAATCCGAGTGGCACGTCTGTGACTGTGTGTTTGTACACTAATTAATTTGTCCCCATCAGAGCAAGGAATCCAAGTACTCAGCCACCCTCTCGCCTCCGAGTTTGGGGAGCAGGGGTAGATGCTCCACAGGCCAAACTCTATGGTGTCGCAAGAAAGGAGCTGGGACCATTTGTTATGGCGAATGATGGCTGTGTCTTCAGCAGGTGCCTGGTGCAGGAAGGCTGGAAATCAGAGATATGTTTTTGAGACTGCTTTATAACAACCCGTGAGAAGCTCCTTCTTTGTTTTACGCTTCCCTGAAGAGCCTCTGAACCATGCCAGCTTCCCCAACAGCAGCCTCAGCTGCAAATCAAGACCGTCTTGCACCTGCAGGGCACAGGTGGCCAGAGGTGGCTCTGGATGAGCATTAGTCTTTCTCCGCCACACCTTGGGGTCTCGGAGCCAGCAGCAGCCACCTGTCATTGTGTCAGCTTTGGCTGCGAAGGCAGAACATAGCAATCCCATTGAAGCCGTCCCTATTCCTGACTCCTGCCCTTGTAGCTTTCCTGCTCTCTGGTTGCCACTCAGTTCAGGCGCCCCTCCCCCGTCCCTTCCTCCCCTAACTCCTAGACTGCTAGACTCACTTGGCATTTAGGCTATGGCTTCCTGCTTCTTCTCTTAGGGTTTCTTTTTTCTCTTTTTAGGTTTGATTCTATTCTTAGCCTCTCCCAATAAATTCATTCTTCGAAGGGAAGGACTGTGTCTTATATTTAGGGTGACATATAATCTTTCATCTAAACCAAGACACTTCCATGAGTGCTGCCGAAGCTGCCCATGCCTCAAGTTTTCTTACCCTCACTGTTCTTATGCTTGGGACGTTTGCTTACTGCTTGCCTGGGACCTTTCTCTGTTCACTGGAGCAGGCTGGAAAGGCCAGCGTCACCACGGCCAGGAGCAGCCCACAGCCAGTGAGGGGCGGGGGCTGGAGGATGAACACCCAGCTCCCTCAGCTGGGACAACTGCACACGGAGGTGCCGGGGGAGACTGAGCACCAGCCACCCACAGCGGTAACCTGCACTGACTCCTTCCTTTCCTGGTCTCCCTCCCTCACTCCCCCGCCTGTACCCACCCCCACGCCTTAAACAACTTGCATTCAAATCTTTGTCTCAGGGACAATTCTGGGCCAAAAGGGAGGTCTGGTGACCCTACAAAGGTCTCTTGGTCTGGCACTGCCTAGCTCGGTGCCAGCCGAGCACTCATTCACATTTTGCAAAATGAATGTATGAATGGATTAAAAAATGCCTCATTGTGCCCCGGCTGGGACGTAAAAACTGATTTCTCATGGCACAGAAAGGAATCATGCGTTTCCCTTGTCCATTCTGACTCTCGCTCTCCCAGATAACTGTTTTATAATTTCTCTCCTGCAACCTCTGATGCCTGCGTGGCCACCCGTGCTCTCAGCCGATGACCTCACTTCCGGTTTCTCTGTGAGCACGGACACTGCCGGAAGAGAACTCCCTCGGGCTCCCACCCTTCCACCGCCCACCCGTGTCTGTGTGGAGCCACTCTGCCTGGCCTGCTGCCCTGCTGCTGGAGCCGCCCACCCGTCCCCCACAGCCCTGCACCTGCTGCTCCCTGTGCCCCCCACCTCCCCCGGGCTTTGCTCGTTTGTTGCCTCGTGGGGAGGCCGTCCCCAGTTCAGTGCACACCCTCCCGCTCCTCGTCCCCTGTGCTCTGGTGTTTCTCCGTAGCTCTCCTAACGCCTGACATCCCAGACACAGGGCTCATCTGTAGACACAGGGCTCATCCCCTGACGTGTAGACACATGGGCAGGAGTCTTACTTTTATTTTTATTGCATTAAAAAAAAATTCATGGAAAAGAAGAAAGGCAGGAAGGCTGGCAGTTGTTTGAAGTGAGAGAATGAACAAAATTGAGAATGTAAGACAAGAAATGGACCTTAGGGATTAAAAGAATCCAACTCTCTCATTTTATAGATGAGGAAATGGAGGCCCAGAGGCTCTCTGGCAGCTGGGTGAAGAGCTGAGATTGGAACCCTCAGTCTCGGATCTCCAGTTTGGGGTTCATTCCACAGCTCCTCACTGCAGGCCTGGAGTCCGAAATCTCTAGTTCTGTCATGCTTGGGGGGCTAGCTACACTCAGTGCTGCCACGTGTCACTCACTGTTTATGTTCTCTGGTGTGGCATTAGCACCCCAATAGAACTGGAGCCCTCAAGATCATGAATTGGGGCTTCCACCCTTGAAATTCCCAGTGCTTGACCCAGTGCTTAACGCGGTGTGAGCTGGGAGCCCTGGGTGGACCCCTGCCCTCCTCTAAGCCCATGACTGTGATAATAGCCACTATTTACTCAGCACCCTCTAAGTGCCAGGGGCTTAAGATACCTTAACTCATCAATCTTCAAAACTTCCCTGGAAGGTAGAAAACTCCTGTTTCCCCCACTTTGTGGATGAGGACATTGGGGCTCAGAGAACTGAGCAACCTGCCCCAAGGTTGATCACCAGCCAGTAAGTGCCCAGGCAGGATTCATTCCTACTACATTAGGAGAGGGAGCCATGGGGTGGGGGTGGAGGAGAGATGTCAGGTTAGAGAACATACATTGGCCACCTCCTTATTCCCTGAGGCCTGGAAGTCCTCCAGGAAGCGACAAAGCTGTTCTTTGAACAGGGCAAGCTCAAGAGGTCAAGAACTGAGACAGATTCTCCCCTGAGAGAGAGTTTTGACCAGAGTAGAGGAGGCACAGAGGGTACTAGATACTGAAACAAGGTGGGAGGCCCAGCGGGGCAAAGGCTTCGGGCATGGGAGAGCAAGAGCACCAGACACAAATGCTGCTGAGCTCACAACAGAGCCAATGGCTCAGGACAAGGAGTCAGCAAGTACTGATGGATTGGTTGATTGATCACCCCTGACATACCGTGCAGCTGAGCCCCAGAAACAAGGCCCAAGGTGCCCACTGTCTTCTTGATTTGGACTTTTAGTGATTATAATTTTCAAGCTGGAACCAAATATCGACCCACATTGAGCTGGAGCACTTTGCTTGCAAGCAACTAGTACAGCCTTTAGGGTTCGACTTGGTAGCCGTGAACAAGCTTAGATAAACTTTGCTGGCTGTGAATCTCAAAATGCCTCTGCTAGAGGTGTTGATTGATACACCAAGATTCCGGAGGGAGCTGCCTCTTCTGGTCAACATCAATTAACAACTTTACAAGTAAATCTGCGGAGGGAGAGCTGGCCCGACTTGGTGGCTGCCAGGCCTGAGTGAGGCCTGTCCTGTGAGAGCCACGCTCCCACCACACAGAAGATGAGAGGAGCAGCTGATGGACAAGATCTAGTCCAAACCCCGGCTTCGCAAAAGGGAAACTGAGCCTCAGGGGTGAGACAGTTGCCCAGGGAAATGGATCTGGTTAGAGGCCGCGGTGGAACCAGAAACCCTTCTGTGCTTTCAGGAACATTGCTGGGCCTGGCTCCATTGACATCTTTGGGCAAAATGAATGTGTGTGTGATTAGATTCCAAAAAGCTCAGCACTGAGGACATGGTCTGGACATGCTATGTCTTTATGAAAGGTGGGACCCACTGGGCAAAGGCTCTAGCAAGAAGAACACCTAAAAAAGCTTTCCATTTTTCTTTAACTAGAAGAACTTAAAAGGAGAACACGCTTCAAGTCTCATGACACTACAGCTCCCGGGACTTGTACAGGGAAGAAAGCAGCTCGTACCACCATTTTGCAACAAGAGAACTGCACTACCGCCTGGAAGAAAGGGAATAGATAACAAGGGAAGAGAAAAAATGTTTCTTAAAGTGTGATACTGGGGCGTTCCTCCCCCTGAGCTGCTGCCTTAGTTCAGATCTTTAGCACTCCTCTCTCAATCTTCTCTTAAAACAATTTTAAAAATATTTTAAAATATAATAAAATGCAGAGAAAAACATAGCATGTGCCTACCACCACAACTTAACAAATGTTTCCATCCTATCATATATACCTCTCTCCTTCTCTCTCTATTTACATACGTGAACCTTTACAGATGCATGTGGAGCCCCTGCTCACCTGCCACCCCCTTCCCATCCCTCCATAGTTGCCACTACCCCGAAATGGCCCTGTAGCTCTCCCAGCCGTGCTACGGAGTTGGTGTCCTACTGAGCATACCTTCTGCAACTTGTTTTTTCATTCAGCATTATGTTATCAAGCTGTAGGCATGTCAACACTGGTGTATCTAGTTTATTCTTTTAATCAATTTTAATTTCATGCCCCCATTGAAGGCCACCTAAGGCTGTCATAACAAGATACCACAGACTGGATGACTAAAACAATGGAAATCTATTTCCTCACCGTTCTGGAGGCCAGAGTCCAAGAACTTCTAGCCTTCTTAGTGTGTTTTCACGTCGTCCTCCCGCTGTGCCTGTCTGTGGCTTAATCCCTTCTTCTTATAAGGGCACCAGATACATTGGATTAGGGCCCACCCTAGTGACCTCATTTTAACTTTACCACCTCTTTAAACACCCTATCTCCCAATGCAGTTACATTCTGAGCTTCTGGGGTTAGGACTTCAACATACAGATTTTGGGGGGACATAATTCACTCCATAACAGTTCTCTCTCTCTCCCCGCCCCACATGCAAAACCGTGATGAACATCTTCATACATACCCCTGTGAACACGGGACGGATGCTGGGACTTGGAACTCAGATACAGTGATGTGCATACCCCAACTTTATTAGATGCTGACAAGTTGTTTTCCAAAGCGGGACTATAATTCACACTCTTACTATCGGTGTGTGACTATTTCGTGAATGTTTGCTATTGTTAGACTTCACATTTTTCCAGTCTGATGGCCGTGAAATGACAGCACGTTGTGGTCTTCATTTTAATTTCCCTGATTGCTAATGAGGTCTCCACCTTTATATGTATTTAGGGCTATTCATATTTTCCGTTCTACCAAGTGCCTGCCTTTTCCCTATTGCTCTGCAAGAAACTTCTATGTATTCTAGATGTCACTCCTCGTTAACAGTGGCAACCCTTCTCCGGGCTCCTTGCTTCCAACGTCTTCCCTTGACAATTTCTCTTCTTCAAGGATCTCTACCCTCTTTTCAGAGACCACAGGATAAAACGCACACTCAATGTGAGTCAGGCAGTCTGTGTGCTGACAGTCTGGCCGTCATCACCGTATCACTCCCCACCTAGATTCTAGCCACCTGGGACCAGCAACCGTTCCTGGGACAACATCATGTTTATGCTTCTGGGCTTTTGCATGCAGCTCCTGCTTCCTGGAAGGCCTGTTTCTCCTTTGCTGACTGCAGAAGTCAGACATGTCCTTCCAAATCCAGCTGTGACGTCAGCCCTCAGTCCCTGCGCTGAGACGACAGTTCTTACCATTCCATGGCACCTGCTTCTAGGGTTAGTTGTTTCACTCTCTTTCCTGGGCCGAAATGTGAGCCTCCCCAAGAGCAAGCATTCCCCTGCCCCCATTCATCCTCATGTTCTCAATATTGGTACATTGTAAGTGCTCAGTGTGCTAAATTTTATTTTTTTAAATCCTGAGATGTTATTTAAAATATTGCAATGGTTAATGAGTAAGCAGTGGTAATAGAATTGTTTAGCTCATTGTTCCTGTCTGAAATCCACTTATTATTCCTAAGATCATAAACCTGAGTTCACAAAACAAACTCCGCAGGGTATACGGTGAGAAGGATGTAACTTGACAGTGCACAAGGCCAAGGAGGGGGAGGTTAGGAGAAAGCTCATTATGAGGAAACATCAGAAAGTGGTTGATAAAGCAATGCTAGGATATAATAATGGAAGAGTAGTGTCTGGAGTGAGACAATAGTTCTATGCTCTCCTTGGATCACTACTGGAGTGTCGTCGTGTTCTCAGCATTGTGCTTTAAGAGGGAGGGACACAGACCAACCTGAGTACCTTCAGGCGGGAGGGCAACCGGGAGAAGAAGACATTAGATTCCACATCACCCAAGGAATGGCTTAAAGACATTTCTAGGGCTGTTCATGCTGGAGGCTGGAAGAAATAGAGGAGGTATAAAATGGTCTTCAAATACTGTGTGCAAGTGGTTGTCTTTTGGAATAAGCAATAGGATTTTCCTTTATCATTCTTGGTACAGCCAGGACGTATGGAAGGGATTTATAAAGAGAGATTTCTGCCTCATAGAGTGAGAAATTTTAAGCACCCAGAGCATTAGAAGATGATTTAGCTGCTTTAAAGAGTGAGGACCTGTCCATCAGGGAAGTATCTAAGTAGTGGCTCGATGACCAGTGGACAAGGGATGATGTCCAAGGGGTTCTGGGATCAATTGGAGATTGAATTTGGGTAGATGACATTTACGGTCTTTTTCAAAGTTGAGCTCTCACAAGTTCATGACTTTGAGTCTGATGGGTCTGAGAATCAAAGTCTAAAAGCATCTTTGAGCCTTGTGAAATGAAATTTACTCTTTGCTGGGCAGGATGCCTGGCTGATGGTCTCTCGCTGCCAGCCCTGAGCCCTGACACCATCTTGAGCAATTCTGTGTTTATACACGTGGCCCAGCAAACATGCTGTGCTTCCTGCCTCCAGTGGTCTTTCCATCAGTCTCTTGGTTCTTCATTCTCTTGGTTTACCTACTCGTGGCCAGACACTAGACCACTGGCTCTCAAACTTCAACAAACACTAAAAAAGTCTGGTGTGCTTGTTAAAAACACAGATTCCTGGGCTCTACGGCTGGAGCATGTCATCTAGACTTGTCCCATGCAGCATACTGCAGCCTGTAGTTCCAGTACCTAGTCTGGGGACTGGCATGTGAGTAAATCACAGCTGACAAGCTGTCATGAGACACTTTAGGGCAAATGGAAGTGCTCCTTTCTATTGACTGAGATACTGTCAGAGCTGAAGCTGCCACCAGGAGGAGACTAGAAGCAAAGTGAGCAAGATCAAAATGTAGAAAGACGGAGCTGAGAGATTAGGAAATCCTTGCTCTAATAATACAGCTTGAGCTCTGAATCCAAAAATACTTGAAACCAGTCTATTCCTGGGCTTTGCGGTTATCTGAACTAATTAATTCTGTCTTTTGCTTAAGCCAATTTGAATTGGGTTTTCTGTCACCTGAAAGCTCCTAAGTGATACAGACCTAAACACCATTCTTTGTCTACAGATTCGATTGGGTTGAGCTGGTAGAAGAAGGGTGCGTAGTTGATACAACGTGTGCCTCTGCAAAGGAGCGTGGCTGCCGTGCCAGCCCTAGTGAATCCGCATCTGTGTATCACGGATGGAAGGGCCAGCAGGCGCCGAGCATTCTGCCAGATGCCACAAGTGACAGACAGAAATAGAGGACTTTGTCCTTCCCTTGGAAGAGTTTATACTCCGCTAGATGCAAGACAAAATCAGCAAGACAAGATAACATGAGACAGGTGTCAAGTGACCAGTGAGGTAGGTAGGAATTTGGAGGAGTCATTGTGTACTGGGTGTGTCAAGGAAAGCTTCATGGACAAGAAGACTTGAACAGGGCCTTGAAGAGTATGAGCCAAAGAAGGGAAAGAGGCTTTATGAACTCCATCTCCAAGTGCCTTATGCAAATTATG
This sequence comes from Avahi laniger, assembly GCA_963575035.1. Lineage (NCBI taxonomy): Eukaryota > Metazoa > Chordata > Mammalia > Primates > Indriidae > Avahi > Avahi laniger. The sequence goes on from CAUYSK010109863.1 coordinate 11,580, forward strand.
AGTGGTATATGGATCACACAATGAAAATAAAGAGTTAAATAAAATTCCGTGTAATGATACCACATATTATGCTTTGGATGACATAATTATATGGACAGATGTGTCTGAGCAGAAAGATGAAAAAAACCTAAGTGCCTAGGAAGTAGAGACCTTTGAGGTGACTAATACACTAACCCTATATGGTTACCGTGGCATAAAATGTTTAATTGGCTAAATTACATGCTTTGGAAGTTGTCAGGTCATATGTGTTTCTGTGGCTCCGAAGGTTAATTGCTCTGCTAATTCTCCAACAGGGCTTGCCTCCTCTAACACTGATGGCAGAGTTAATTTTCACGGCTTTTCTCTTACTCTCCTAGGAAGACTAGGGTAGAGTTAACCCTGAACCATGCTCTGTGCTCATTCCTGTTTTTAGAATGAGGTTTACAAAGATCCTAGCCATGGGCTTGCTCCCGTGCCTCCTGAACCCAGAAGGCCTCCACTTCCTGCCACCACTGAGAAGCCTGGGGCAGTGTCTAAAACTGGTCTTTTGTTGCCTTTTGCCCAGTGACCTGGAATCCTGATGCTGACTGGTTTGGTCCTCATTCCACAGGTGACACTTGCAGACCCTCGCTTTGCTTGTGTCTGTTCTGCCTCTACAACTAATTCATAAGATTCTTGGAGAAAAAGCTACGTTTTTTGTCACAGTAATGTCCGCTACCCTCTCCCACGCACCCAGTGCTATGTACAGAGTAGGCACTCAATATGAAGTTTGCTAGATACGTGGATATGTCAGTTTAATCCTGCCATCAGAGTTTGGAAATTCATCTTACTCCTAGCTGACGAGAACTATACGTGGAGTCTGCGTCACGGTGAACCAAGTCTTTCCCCTTCCCCTGTGTCCCCTGCCTCTCTCCAGGAGGGCTCCTAGAAGCCCCCAGTCCCCTGCGATCCTTCTGCCAGGGCCCGTGTTTCCTTCACGCCTCCTCCTTGAATGTGCACCAGCGAGTCCTTTCCCCTGGGCCATTGTCACGCTCTCCAGAGTGGAGTTCCTGAAAGACTAACAAGGCACTTTTGCTCGTACGGCCTGTGTCACTAGGCTCAAGGATGCCACCCCCACCAGGTGAGGCTAGGCAGGGGCACAGGGGACACACGTTCACATCCTGTCTCAAAAAATAAGTGCAAATCCATTAAAAGGGTGTTTTATGAAGGGTTTATTGTGACTCCCCGTAGCAAATGGCTACCCCTGCAACAGCCTCTCTCTGATGCACGAATTTCATCTTTTGAGAGAGAAGCATTGTTTCCTGTCAAACTAAAGACTCTTCTCATACATCGCAATAAACTATTATCATGTACTATGATCTTAGTGTGAATGAGTTTGTGCGGGCTTTCAAGTGTGCAGATAATGACAAGAAGGAGGGACACAGAGGGTGCGGGGAGGTGTGGGCGGGGGAGTGGGAAGGAGCACCCCGGTGTCAGCCCTGAGTCTGGAGTGAGGGGAGTAACTGAGCTGTGGGCCCTGGACCCTCCAGCCTCATTCATGCTTTCCTTCACTTACTCAACACGCATTTGCCAAGTGGGTACTATTTAGGGTGGGTCATTTGTCAGCCAAACTGTGGCACTCTTTAGGGTGAAAGAGGGCGCTATGAATATCTACGCTGGACGACAGGCCAACCCGAATGTACGGTCACCCCCGTAACATCTGCAAGGCTTCGTGCAGTGTGGTGAGAAATACTCCGCCATCCTCCAGACACCTGCAGATGAGCTGCGGAAGAAGGACGCAGTGCTCACAACAAAAGCAAACACGCAGAGAAAACTTCTTTGTGCACCAGGCACTGTGCTGAAGGCCTTTTGTAGCTCATGTGATCCTTCCTATAGTTACTGGTAATAACATAACCGATATAACAGTACATGATTACAAATGCTATATATTTTCATATATTAACAATTGATATAATAATATTATAACTAATAGCCCCATGACATGGGTGGATGGCAGGGGTGGAGCCGGAACCCCAGGGCAGGCTGGCTGGCTCCCGAGCCACGCTGCCAGGTGCTGGAGAAGAAGAAGGGAGCAGGGCTGAGAGCGTGCTGGAGAGGGAGGCAGACTTCCGGCTTGGTACACCAGGGGGAGTTTCCTGGCAGAGTGGGCATTTAGTCTGCTCTGTGAAGGGGGTGAAGGAGAAGAGCATTCTGGTGGGAAAATGATGGGACAAGAGGCAAACAAGCGGGATAAACACGGAATGCTCGGAAACAGAGAGGAGTGGGTTTGGCCAGAGCACTTTGGGATTAACAATAGTGAACGATTCTCAAGGGCTTCCTAGAGATTGTGCTCTGTGCTCACCAACCTTGTGAGGTTGCAGCTAGTTTTGCTCCCCTTCTACAGATGAGGAGCCTGGCGCTTGGTGAAGTTAACCCATTGGCTGCAGGTCAGTCGCTGTTAGGAGGCAGCACCGGGCAGTCCACGGCGGCAGACTGTCTCCAGAGGGCACACTTTGACCATACTGCACCTTCCTGTGGAGCTAGGGGAGGAAAGGGCAAAGGGCTGTTGACACTCCAGGCCAGGGGAGCAAGGGGAGCTCGTTTTCAGGGGGCTACACTGTTTTTTTAACTTGTTAGAGGATGAAGTATTGATGGTGGGTGTCCTGCTTCCAAATCTCACTTGTGAACTCCAGTGGTTTCCCATGAAGCTTACTGCAGGGCTTTAATTTTCCCTTTATATAAACAAATACATTCTCTAAGCAAGGGATTCAAGGATATTAGCATATTAAGTAACTTAGTTGGCTCTGCCAAGAGGCGCAGAAGTGAGATGAATGTGTATCATTATCGTCTTTAGAGTGGCCAGGAACTGCTGTCACCCACTTCCGTTGCGGATCCTGCTTTCCTCAAAGTCCCCTGCAGAGAAGCTAGAAAAGGCAAAGGGAAAATGTCCTTGCTGTGGCATGGGAAGGACTTCCTTCTTCATGCTGCAGTTCTTCCATGATGTCTCCCCAGCCCAAGGGAGGTTGTGGGCCAGTCCTCAAAAAAGCCAGCAATGAGCAGCCTCACTGTCAGGACCCTCCCACGGGAGTGAGTTCCTAGCTCAGCAAACACCTGCTCCCGGTGAGATCGGTACTGCTGTCCAAAACCGGGTTGTTTCTTCTCCCCATCCCTAGATGGCTGGGGAATGCTGGCTTGACATTTGCTGTCCTTTCGTTGGGCACCACGCCTACTGAGATGGGGAAATGCTTATCTGGCATCATTATCCAGACAGGGTTCTCAGAAAGGTTGGCAGACCTAATAGCACATGCTTATAAGCTATTACACCTTTTCTATAGAAATCAACACTTAGATTACAAATACAGCCCATTCACTAACATTCGTGATCTGGCTGTGAACAAGAATTAGAGATATACAAATTCTAATTGCAGTGGATAGTTTTTCGCCTTTCTAAACACTATCAATGACTGTTCGATTTTATTCTGGTTTTCTATTTGGCTTTAAAGAGAAATTTTAGCCTCTCATTTATTTATTTCACAAATAGTTAGTAAATGTCTCCTGTGTCAGGACTGGCATGGTGGTGGGGAATTGACGGTGAAAAGGCAGAAGCCACCTCTGCGATCATGGACGCTCACAGGCTGGGGGGTGGGAGGAGGCATAAAGTAGACAGCCACGCAAGCAACTCATTAAAATTGTCATAACGTCCATGAGGAGAAGCTTGATGCTTACGGCACCCACCCCTTCCGGCTCACATACATGGCCTGAGTAAACATGTCTGCCTAAGTTTTTTCTCCATAAAACTTCAGATTTTATGCCATTGTATCTGGAAGGCCATTTCTCGTGCTATTATAACTCTCAGCAGTTGCAGCAAATCTTTTCACTGGGTTGACTTATTTGTCCCAAATGTATGATAAATTCCAGTCTGACTCCTGGAGCATTTCAAGAGATGTTTTGTGATGAACCCAGAGAGATCAAGCTAGAGAACCCTCTTTTCCCAACCTGCTGCTTAAGCAGCTGTGAATGGCAGAAGTGGCCCACCAGCAGCAGCTGAAACCGCCCCTCCCAGGGGTTGTCGCTGCAGTGAACTCAGTGAGGGAAGGCTATTTTGTCTGTGTATCTTCCCTATAAATTGAACCTAATTAGGGAGAGAGAAGGATTATCTCCCCTGCACCATTGAAAGGATGGCACACGAGGTGATGTATGGCATTTCTCACCTTGCCCAGGAACTTGAGCTTCGCAAGTCCCAGACTGTAGCTTCATCGCCACCCTCCCATCCCAGGTTCTGAGCCAACCCAAGACAAGGCAAGGGCAGGTCTTAGCTAGAATCCTGCTACTTCTACATTTTGTAATTTTCCACCCCTGAGCCAGAGTCTCGCTGATTTCTAGTGATATGGGCTCTAAATTGAGACACAACAAAAAACAGAGGAGCAAGTCACTCATTTGCCACCACTTTGCACTGGGGACATGGAATATTAGAATAACGGCTTACGCTTATTAGCTGCCACTGCTCTCTTTTGTAGACACAGAGGGATGAAGGAGAGTCTTGAGCCTCACTTACCCACCCTGAGTCTGACTGATGGATGAGGTTACGGCAGGCTGGCCCAGCAAATCGGAGGTGGCTTCTAGGGACCCTCTTCCCCTTCCTGCACCATGAGGGTGAATGGTCCAGGTACTAGTTGATCAGAATTCTCTGAGTTCCTACCCTACACTGGGTGCTCAGGGTGGGGGAATGAAAAGAGCCCATCCCTGCCCTCAAGGTGCTCACAGTGTGACAAAGACTACACCTGATGTGTTCACCGCCTGTCTAGAGCTTGGCGATGAGGTTGGGGAGGGCAGAGTGAGGCTCCCTCATCAGAATTTCTGCAAGTGAAGACTAAGGAAACTGTGGGATGCGGATCGTGCAGAACACAGTGAAGGGCTGGCAAGTTGGTCACCTGGCACCGCAGTTAGTGAGGACAGGTGCCATGAGGCAGCCTCCTGCAGATGGGGAGCACCCAGGTGGGAGATAACCAGACACAGGTGACACTGTTCCTGGGTGGCGTGTGGCCCGGACCGCACCAGAGCGGAGGGGTGTCAGGGACCCAGACCAGCAGCTCTGGTTCCAAGGGAGCCCTGCCTACAAGAGGCTGGGTGGACCCTGGAAAGAGCTCTCAGGTGGAAGCCTGGTACCTGGTGATGCTGGGTGACACACGTGCCATGGTGCGACACAGTGACTTGGTAGTCCTGGGATGCCCAGACTTCCCCACATCGCACAGAGTCTGAGGATGGTTGCGGTGTAGGCTGAGGATGCTGCTGACATTCTAGCCTGGCCAGATTGGGCTGGGAACTGGGGCAGACCCGGATCTTGTATGCATGTTTCGAGGGGCATCTGTAAATCCGGTTTCAGGGATCTGTGGGAGACACTGGCAGAGGAAATGAGCCTTAGTCACGTGCTCTCTAGCTTTGTGGGATCTTTCCTAGGCAGCACCAGTGCTCAATGGTTCCTGTGTCCCCACATCTGCAGGGAGCCCCCAGGCTCTGTGTGCCAGCCCGATGCCACTCTGCCTCTCTCTTCCCCATCACTGCTGCCTGCTGTCACAGTGGCTCTACTCCTGAAGCCACCAGGTGCTCTCTAGCATGGGCAATCTCTGCCCCCTGATTGGCACCCCTGCCCTCTCCCGGTGGCCTCTCCCTGCTCACCTGTCTGGTGTGAGGAGCGTCAGGCACAGGGGAGCATACCCCTCGCGTTTCTCCCTTGTTTCCACAGTGAGGTCAGAGGCTGTTGCCGAACCGGAAGCCAGCACGGGGTGCTCAGCCCCACCTGTGCTGGGCCCGGAGCTGCGGGATCCGGGACCACGGGCAGGGGGCCCTGAGGAGGGGGCTGTTTGATTTCCTGGGTGCTTTGGACAAGGCCGGGCCCCTGTGTGGGGTTCGTGAGGGCTCTGTGGTCTCTCCCTTGTGCGAGTGCTCCTCCTAAGCCAGACTCTGCTCTGGTGCCTGCAGGTCACCTGTTATTACAGTGGAAGGCTTCAGGTCCTAACAGGGACCTGAAGGACGTTCGAGGCAGTTTGTGGCTTCAGGTTATCTCCACCCCAGCGTGAGGCATGCTCCGGGAATAACATCAGCATTAAAGATGTATCACTCTGGATTAAGTTTAGGCATTATCAGTCTTTAAGTGTTCACGGTTCAATACACGGAGCTAATTTTCTATTATTATCTTCTCCAAAGGAAATGGTTTATCAGCTTCTCAGTTCTTTTCCGTCTCAGGAATGGGAAATGAAGGAGAAAGTTCTAAGAGGAGACAACGGTGGAGTCTCAGGGCCCAGGAACTGGCAGGGAGCCTGAAGGTCACGTTTGCACTCTTCCGTTTGCGCTTGGCCTCCTGGTTGGGTGATTGTTCCAACCCCTCCTGGAATAAATCCTGTGACACTGGGCTCAGTGCCAATCCACTGAAGCCACCCGTCCCCCGTGTGCACACTTGGATGGACACGTCGTCCTTATGCTGAGCTGGTGTCTTTCTCCCTATAGCTTCCCCACGTTGCACAACACGCGCCTCTGGGACCGCACAGACTCTTGCCCTTCACGTGCACTCACACAACAAACTTCTACCAAATGCCTGTCATGTGCCAGGCACAGTGTGGGGTTTTAGAGAGCAGCAAGGCTCAAGTCTGGCACCAGCAGCAAACATGGATCCCCGATACCCAAGGAGGGCAGTACCTGCCCGTGTCCTCTTCTCTGATGGGACTAACCTGGGCCTTTCGGAGTCTCTGATGGACATTTTTTGGAGTTCCTTCAAAGAGGGACTCATTGCAGCTGTTCTTTCAAGACACCCCTCCACCCCAGTTAGAAACTCCCCCGTCCTCTCTCTGCCCTCCGGGCACCCAGAACTGAAAGGGAATGTCCAAGAGGCCCCACCCAGCACAGAGCAGTGGGCTCCTTGCTCCCTCATGCTGGACGCTCTGCTGCTGTCCACCCAGCAAAGGCTGCAGGAATTTCACAGGCTGCCACAAAATCCTCACCTCAGTTTCCTCATCTGTAAAATGGAAATAATCAACCCTATTTCAGAGTGATGCATGAAGATGAAATGAGTCAACACATGAACAGTAGGTAGTGCCTGGCACATAATAAATAGTGAGTATCAGCATTCTTCTTATTGTTGCTGTTATTGTCATCACCATCCTCCTAGCCATGCCTCTGAAGCTGATGGAAAATGAAGCCCTTATGTTTTCTCTCGGTGTTCACACTGTTCTTCTCCGTCTTGTACTGGGAGGAAGTGGAGTGTTTGCGTCTGACCCTAAGGAATTTATCTAATTAGAGCTGGCTCCTGTTTGGTCTGTTGAGATAGTAGAAACAGTCTCCCACTACCAAGCACTGCATCTGTGTTACGCATCGTCACCTCGAATTCTTACAACAGCCCTGGGAGGTAGGTGCTATTACCTCCCTTTTACAGACTAAGCAAGTGGGGCTTCAAGAGATGTAAGTGGTCCAAGGCCACACAGCTGGTAAATGCCAGAGCCAGGATGCAAATCCAGATCTGCATGTTTCTGCTCTGTTTACTGCTCCTGGATGTCCGGGTCAATTCCTGTCACCAGCGCACATCCCTTCCCGCCAGCTGCAAGTCACCCACAAATGGTGGGTTCAGAAGGCCTCCTGTGCCCTTGTCCAGGCCACTGCTGAGAGTCATGGAGCCCCCAGAGCTCCAGAAACAACCGGAACCCTGCAAGGACACGCCTGGGCAGGCCGCGACTAGTCACCTGGGAGGATGGGAGTCGCCCTGTGCACAGAACCCACCGCGGAGCTGAGACAGGAACGCAGGACTTCAAAGTCTGAAGCCAGACTACCTGGGGGCAGTACCACCACCCTCTAGCTGTGTGACCTGCAGCTTCTTTAGCTGTACAATAGGGAATCAAATAATAGTACTATTATATTGGCTGGTTGTAAGGATTAAATGAGATACATTTTATAAAGTTTTTAGTGCAGAGCTCAATCAATACTAGCAGTTGTTATTACAATGACTATTATTAGTTCCCGAGCATGGTCGGTGACTGCTTCTTGACCAAAGGCAGAGCTAAGGGACACGCTGGCAGCCCCCTGCAGAGCCCCCTGTCCCCGCTGCCCCCGGCTGCCATTGCCCGGCCTGGGCCTGCTCCCACCCGGACGCCGCACTCCGGGCATGCGCACCTGAGAACTGCCACATGCGTTGCCAAGAAACCACCTTCCCCATCTATTTTAAAACCTTGATAAGCTTTCTGTTTAATGTTTTAAAAGGTTATGATCTAAAGAGGGACGTGGTAAAATAAATTACGGCACACCAACCTGATGGAATATTAAGAAAGCCATTAACGTGATAATTATAGAGACTATGCAGCGGCATGGTAAATTCTTACGGATTAATATGAAACGGAAAAACAGAATTGAAACAATTGGATTACGTGATAATCACCACTAGTCGAAACCATACGCCCATGAACACACCCAGGGAAACAGCAGCGTTCCTGTAGCTTCTTTTATTGTTGCTCCATTGTTTTTATAATAAATAAATATAAGACAGTTGGTACCATTGAAATTATGATTTTAGAAATCAAAAAAAAGCAGAAGGCTCTGTCATCCAGGTGGCCTGTAAAAGCAGATGCTGTGTTTAGAAGAACCTCTTGGGCTGCGGGTAATGGGTCACTCTTGCTGCTGTGTTTACATTCCTTGTTAATAACTCGTGGGAACGGAGGGAGATTTCTTTTTTCAAGTACAGCAGACAATTATCCTCCTCCCCCTACCCTCCCACCCCCAGGTTATCGATGGTTTTAAGGAATGGCTCCACTCCCAGAGTGAAGGAGCTTGAATCTAATATTTCTTTAGGCTTCTGTGCGGGAGAGGGAGGCAGGAGGGGGAGCTAGGCACAGACACTTAGAAGGGAGCTACGTCCTTTTCTTCCCTGCTGCCCGATGGCTAGAGGGAGACGTGTTCTCCCACCAACCCAGGAGAAGAGAGACTGGAGGAGCCTTGGGCAGTGTGAGGCTGGGTGTCAGATGCCCAGTTAAAGCACGAAGGTGTAGAAGAGGATTGGAGTTTCTCTAGTGACCTTACAGGGAGAAATGGAGTCTAGAACCATCCTTTTTCCTCTTTCCTTCTACCTCCTTCCATTGCCTGCCTCTCTATCTTCTTTGCATTCTTCTTTATCTTTCCTTCCTTCCATTTAACAGCAGTTTAGGAGCTGCTACTCTGTGTAGGCACTCTGCACATTACTCAATTTAGAGAGGCGAAAAAACAGTTTCTGCTCCTGAGAAGTCTAGCCCACGAGACAAATTTGAAAACAAACAATCTTGACAGGTCAGAACATAAATAATTCAATGTGACAACGAAAGCAATTAACTCTGCTTAGAGGAATCAGCAAAGCTTCCCTAGTTGGTATCCCAAGAGCTGGCTAGGAAGGGAGGGGAGGGGGTTCAGTTGGAGAAGAAGGGGGTTCCAGGGGAGGGAACAGCATGGACAGAGGCATGGAGATGTGGCAGGATGGACTGCACACCTCTTTGGACCTGTGGCCCATTCACCCCTGGGTCTGCGTCCAACAGGGAAGTCAATGGGCTGCATGTCCTCCGACAATGCGTCAGGTGTGCCTCAACCCCGCAAATACACATAGGATCCCATCATACCTCAGGCATCCAGGAATTTATCAAAATCATTGTGAATCCATTTGATATTTTCCTAGGATCTGTGGATGCTAGAATTGGGAAAGGCTTCAAGGAGCACTTAGGCCCCCAATCATCCCAACAAGCCTAGGAGTAGCTGGAAATGGAAGTTAGCTCCGTTCAGGGTATGTGGGCATTGCTGATTGATTGGGCCCGTTGTCCTCAGTTCAAGGGTGAGGAAACTGTACCCCAGAAAGGGGAAATCAGTGATTTATTACGGGCTTGAACTCAGTTCTTCTGGCTCCAAAGTCAGTGCTCTTTGCAACACACGAGTTCTCTTTTTCCAGGAGAGGCCAGTCTAGTCTCTTTCCCCTGCCATAATCTAGCACTTTCCTATTTGCGCTATTCCTGCCTCACCTCAATGCCAAGGATATGCAGCCCTTCCCAATGCTGTGAGATACAGCGAACGAGCTCTGCTCCCCATCGTGACCTTCACAGTTGTATCCCTCCATGACATTTGTCTTTGCAGGCAGTCTGATTAGGACAATGTCCGATCCCCTAGGTCTGCTGGGCCGCTGGGCCTCAAGGTGACGTGACCCATCCTACTCCACCTCCTCCAGCCCCTTTCCCTCCCCTGAGAAACTGGATCTAAGTGAGGCATTCTGGCTAGAGTAAGGATAAGCGACAAACCGGGAGAGAATCCAGGGCTCCAGTTCTCCTTCCATGAGCCAGCTCAGAAGTGACCTGAACAAATCCTTCCTGACTCTGGTCTCATCTTCTGTATCTGGCAATGCTGGGGCACAAGGAGGTTTGAACTCAGTGGTCTCCGGCCCCTCCAGGCCTGACAGCCACTGAGGTCTCCGTGAGTCTGCAAGTGAAGAGACGGGATCCCGCTACTGCAGATGACCCTGCCTTCAGTCATGACCCACGTGGTTGGGGGGCACGACAGGGACCTGGGACAGAGACACTAGAACTTGAGTGTCACAACAGAACCCAAGCTAGGATCACCTTGGACTACAAAGAGCTTCAGGGCCATTTGCCACTTGCTTTTTGTTTTTCCACTTATCAATGTGTTCACTTGCTTTGACATTTCTGTGGTTTCGGAAGGCTATTATCTTGTCAACGTTGTTCTACAGCATTGACATTATCTCTTAATTACACAATTGCTTTGTTATGTACTGTAGACCTAGTAATAAAATATTTGAAGTGTTCAGACACAGACATGATTTTTAAAAATATGATTTGAGCCAAACCATCTTGTAAAAATCACTAAATGTTACAGCCAGAAGAGGCCTCTGTTCATTCCTCCGCTGGAAGGAGGGAGAGACGAAGGCCCAGAGAGGAGAAGGGAGGGACCTGTTGTTGGTTAAACAGAGATTTGCTACAACCAGTTTTGCAGACATGAGAGCCCACCCCAGACTGCATAGCAACTGAGAGCAGAATTGGGGCTAAAGCTCGGGCCTGGCGATTCCTGGGTCACTGCATTTTTTCCATGAGTAGGTTATGCAATTTTCCACCTGCCCCATCTCACCCTCAAGGCCTGTCTAGGTCAGCCAGTTAGCATTGAATTGGGGAGCTAATCCCCAAAGAACTGGCTTGCCCTGAGGACCCTGTCCTACTTCTCATAGATGCTTAGTGATTTAAGGAACATGATACAGCCCCACTGGGCTAAATCTCTCTTCTGCTCTAAGGAATGTTGTCTCTAAGTAGCTCCCATTTATTATGAAGCCAATGTCCATTGTGTTGTTGGCAATGATTAGTTTATTGACCAGGGAGTTAAGCCTGAGGGAACGGCACGCAGGACAGGTGAGGGCGGTTGGGGGAGAAGGAGGAAGGAGATGCACGGAGCGGGTGACCTGGGAAAGGCAGGCCCATTCAGAGCCCAGACAGGGAATTTTTGGAGCTGGGAGCAGCCTGAGAAGGGTCTTAAGGAATGCTCAAAGGGAGAGAGTCTGCCCTTTGGTGAGAGTCACCTGCTCGCCATTGCTCGCGACCTGAGCCTAAGCTGGGCCTGGCGGTGCTTGGTGTAACCGCTGCAGTGACCGCGGCGGGCCTGGCAGATCAACCGCTTTCTATCTCCCCAGAATCCTTAACTACATCTCCACAGTTTCACAGAAGAGGAAACCTATTTATTAATTCGATCTCTCGTGGGTTGAATTGTGTCCTCCTGAGAAGATACGTTGACGTCCCAACCCCCGGTCCCGGTGTGTGTCACCTTATTTGGAGATAGGCCCTTTGCAGATGTCATCAAGCGAAGATGTGGTCATACTAGATGACGGAGGCCCCAAATCTAGTAATTGGTGTTCTATGAGAAGAGGGAAATTTTGGCCCACAGGGAGATTTCCACCTGATGACAAAGGCAGATGGGAGTGATGTCTCTGCAAGCCAAGGAACGCCAAGGACTGCCGGCCACCACCAGGATCCAGGACGAAGCAAGGAAGGGTCCTCCTCTAGAGGCTTCAGAGAGTGTGGCACTGCTGACACCTTGATTTTAGACTTCTGGCCTCCAGAACTGTGAGAAAATGGATTCCTGTTGCTTTAAGCCACCACCATGGGACTTTGCTACAGCAGCCGTAGGAAGCCAATACTCTGTCTCTGGAAGTCATCTCCCTCTGGCCCAGACTTCTGTCTGTTTGTCCCACTGTGTGTCTCTCCACCAAATGCCTCTGTGCTTTCCATCGCTTGCCACTGCTTTTCCCATCTCCGTTTGTCACGCTCCTGGGGCGCTGCCTCCCTGCCCCTGTGGCCTCCCCCTCCCCACCCAGTCCCTCTTGCCCACCCTCTGCGACGTCTCCCACCATCCTGTCGAAAATGCACCTGCCCTTTCTCTGCGCTGCCGCAGTGTCCTCGCTGCTCCTGTCTATTTAGCTCCCACAGCACAGGGGGTCCCAGGAAGGGGAAGGGGAGAGAGAATGCAGGAAAACACATCTCTGGTTTCAGAATTCTGTCTTCGTTCACCAAGCAGTGAGGGGGAGAGGGGGAGGGGACACATGGCTCTCTGAAAGCGTGAAGCTGTTTCTTCAGATAAAAGCCCGAAATATCACAACAGTATTTCAAGAGCAGAGGTTGTCTGCCCTCTTCTTTTTGTAGGTTCAAGGTGTTTCTGTGTGAGCCGCTAATCAAGCACAGCTGGATCTACCTCTGAGCCCAGCAGTTCCCGCGGTTTGGCATTTTGCAGGTGGATTTGGTCAGGAGAGTAGAAATGCACCACAGTTGGGAACATCGGACTGCAGGCTTCCTGGGCTCAGGGGCCAGGCAGTGAAGACACAGAGGCTGGGGAGGCTCGGGGAGATGCATGCGGGTGCACACACACCCCGACCTCTGCTTTAGCCCTCTTGTTTGCTCATCCTGCTCAGAGCATACTGTGCCTGCTCTCAAGCCCCACACTACGCAAGCTGTTCTGTCCGGAGTGTTTCTCTTCACCAAACACAATCCTACGTCTCCCTCAAGTCTCAGTTCCAATGATGTCTTCTCTACCAGAATTTCCCAGGGCCCCTCAGACTGAACCAGTCACCTCCTCTTCTGCACTCCAAGGTCCTGTGTGCCACCTCTGCTGTTGTACCCGCCACACTGTGGCGCGAGGTCTTACAGCCTCTGATTATAAAAACAAGGGGAAGAAAGTCCAATCACCTACAAACCTTCCTATTTCTGTTGGGTGGGATCCTGGTTATGCAGTGACCTCTGGGAGGGGAAATCAAGGAATTTGGGGCTTGGAAGAAAGACTCAGCTGCAGAGGGACAGGGGTTTTTGTCCTTTGCTTCTGTGGTCCTCCTTCCCCTCTGGTGTTCTCTCCTCCCCTGGCCTGTAGTTCAGACCTGCCTGCTCACCCCTGCTGTGGCCTCTCAACAGTAGGTAGCGTCGGTCTTCTCTCCCACTCTTGAACTTGCCTTCACGGTGCCCTCGGGGTGGTTGACTAGCAGCTGCCTGGCCATGCGTCGTCATGCTCCAGGCCCTGTGGCTGACTCTGGGATTCACAGCAGGAACTCGCGGGCTAATGAGTGGACTACTGCAACACAGTCTGAAAAGTGCTGTAACAGAGGCACAGGATGTGCATGGTGCTGAGGAAGGGATGTCAATAGCAGCAGTTTACACGGAAGGTGGGAAATTAGGTGTGTGTATTATAGAGGTGAGCCGTAAACAGTGAGAAAGGATCATGAGAAACAAGTGCAAGCAGAGGTCATGACAGACCCAGGTGTGCATGACTGTAGGGCTGCCTGAGGGCAGGGAGGGCCCATGTTTCTCCGTGCTGTATCCTGGTGACAGCTCTCATGTGTAGAAGGGCCCATGTGAATATAGACAATGAATAAGCAAAGGAATGATGGTGTATTCGTTAGTAAGCTATCAGCTGCAATTAACAGAAAATGCTTAAATCTTAAAGAGGAAATATATTAGTCACATAGCAAGAAGATAACAGGGGGTAAGAATCTGCTTCCATATCTTTGCAGCAGTTCCAGAACTAACAACCTGACACAGTGATACCTAGAGGCAGAAATTGGGCTGTTTTGATGGAGTCTTTGTCTTAAGAGCAAGGGAACTTTCTCAGAAGGGACCCAGTGGAACTTCTCTCATGGCCATGACTGTATCCCATGCTCACCTGCAAACTAGTCACTGAAAGAAGAATGGGATGTCCCTGATTCACTAAGATCAGTCACTAGAAGTTAGATATTGTGGTACCCACTGCAATGAGGAAGGTGACAGGTGACCCTTTAAAGAGATTCTGGGATCTTTAATTTAGCTTCTTCTTACTCTTTGAGACAGTTTGTTCTGGTCACTGATGTATAATTTCCATTGCTTTAGATTATCCTTTTAAAAATAGAGCTTCTACATTTTTAAGAATGTGAGCTTGTATAAAATCTTTAATAATTATCATGCCACTATTGATATTTCAAGGAATATTTTGAATAACAAATGATAAGAATTTTATAAATTATTTTCTGAAAAGGTAACAGATGAATTTGGTAAAAAATAAATAAAGATACAAATAGATTTGCCATGAGAAGTAACTCTCCTCCCATCCCTGTCTTCCCTCCTACTCTTGTCAGTCACTACTAAGGATTTCTTGGGTAGCCTTCTGGAAATACTATATGCATGTTCAAACATATGTACATCTGTATTTACCACATAAATATTAAACAAACCATACACATTGTCCTTCATCATGTCTTTTACAATGGATACCACTGTAAAATTGACATTCCTGGCTTTTATATTTGCTTAATGTGGTAAACTATTAACTCTAGGTGGACTGTAAAAAACTGGGTGTGTATATTATACCTTCTGTAGAAACTAACAAAAATAATGTAAAGAGATGTAGCTAAAATAGGTAAATTAAAATGTAATACTAAAATGAAGGAAGGAAATGAGAAACAGATAAATAAAAAAAAGAGGGGAACCAAAAACTAATAAAATAATAGACTTAAATTCAATCATGTCAATTTAATTACATTAAAGTATATTAAATGTAAATGTTCTAAACTCACCCATTAAAAGACAGAGATTGTCAGATTGGATAACAACAAAACAACATCCCAACTATATGCTGTCCATAAGAGACACATTTTAAATATAAAGACATAAATAGGTTTATGTTAAAAGTAAATAATGGAAAAGATACATCACTGAAACAGTAATCAAAAAATAACTGAAGTGATGTTAAATGGTGCAGTGGCTCTGAAAAATAGTCTGGTGGTTCTTCAAAAAATTAAAAATAGAATTCTCATATGATCCAGCAATTCCACTTCTGGGTATATATCCAAGAGAGTTGAAAACTGGTTCCATATGAGATATTTGTACACTCATGTTCACAGCAGCATCATATACAATAGCCAAGGGGTGAAAGCAACCAAACATCTACTGACAGATAGATGGATATACAAAATGTGGTATATTCATACAATGGAATCTTATTCAGCCTTAAAAAGAAAGGAAATTCTCACACATGCTACTACATGCATGGATCTTGAGAAAATTATGTTAAGTGAAATTAGCCAGTCACAAAAAGACAAATACTGCGTGATTTCATTTATATAAGGTATCTAGAGTAGTCAAATTTATAGAAACAGAAAGTAGAATCATGGTTGACAGGGGCTGGGGGAGGAGGAAATTGATGAGATGTTGTTTAACGGGTATAGAGTTTCAATGGGTATAGAGTTTGCAAGATAAAAATGTCCTGAAGATTGGTTGCACAAAAATGTGCATATACTTAACACTATTAAGCACTGTTAAACACTTAAAAATTATTAGGATAGTAAATATTATGTTATGTGCATTTTGCCACAATTAAAAAAAATAACAAATGATTAGATTAATACTTTAGAACTGTGGTTCCAAATCCCCAGGCCATGGACCGATGCCGGTCTGTGGCCTGTTGGGGGCTGGGCCATGGGGTGGGAGGTGGGTGGTGAGTGGGCAGTGAGGCTTCATTTACATTTGCAGCCGATCCCCATCACTCACATCACCGTGTGGGCTCCACCTCCTGTCAGATCAGCTGAGGCACTGGATTCTCATAAGAGGGTGAACCCCACTGTGGACTGTGTGTGTGAGGGATCTAGGTTGTGAAGAATCTCCTTGTGAGAGTCTCGTGCCTGATGGTCTGGAGTGGAGCTGGGTGGTGGTTCTGGTGACTGCAAGTGTGGATTGTCATTGGCAGAGAGGTTTGACTGCATAATGAAGGTGGTGTGCTTGGGGCATTCCGGGACCAGCACTTCCCCCACCCCATCCATGGAAGGATTGTCTCCCATGAAGCTGGTCCCTGGTGCCAAAAAGGTTGGAGACTGCTGCTTTAGAACAAGGAAAGTTACTAGGGAGAAGAGGAACATTACAGAATAATAAAAGAGTCAATTTTCCAGAAGACAACAATTCTCAATGTGTATGCACCTAACACCATAATTTCAAAATACATGAAATACATAACACAAAAATTGATAGAACTGGAGGATGAAATAAAAAAATATACTATTATAGTTGGAGACTTCAACATTCCTCTCTCAGTGATTAATAAAACAAGTAGATATAAAATCAGCAAGAATATAGAAGACCTAAACAACCCTAGTAACCAGCTTGATCTAATGGACATTTTTAGAACGCTCCATAGTAGCATACATATTATTTTTAAAAGTGACATTCTTTGTGTACAACAGGTCCTCCCAATCTTCCTTTCCCCTGTAGCTTTTCATTCACATAATGATTTCTCTCTTCCTGTCTCTCCCTCCCTTCCACTTATTTACTCTTTCTTCTTTCTTTCTTTTCCTCTGATCTCATTACTTTTTCTTTTTTTTCCCCACTCTTTAATGGGCATATATTCTATCTAGTACAAATTTTGCAAAATTAGATGCTTCTTGTCCCTAATTTAAAAACAAGTGAGTTGAATGCTTCTTTCTGAATAAAATACTTTAAATTAAGTTTCTTTTTTGCATAAGGTGCTTAATTAATTTCTTTCCTTAGACTCTGGCCCTGAATATCTGTTATAATTACTTTGGAAGTTCACAGCAAGACCACTGAAGACTGCAGTTGTTGGGGAAGGAAGACTTCCTGGAGGAGGTGAAATTTGGAGTTGGATAAAGCTTGTATTGATAAAAAGGTGGTTTAAGGGAACTTCCTTCCTTCCTTCCTTTATTTATTTAATTTTCATATCCAGGGGTTTCTGTGAGAGGAACTTCCTTTTACTTTATCTCTTTGTCTTCAAAGCATTGTAACTGATCTGGCTATCCACATGGCATCGAATGAAGGGAGCACAAATGTGGGCACCCCTCTCTTCTTCATTGTGCCTCTCTCCCATAGCTCCTTTGCTCTTAATTGCCTTTTCCCCTTACTTTTCAGAGCCGGGCTCTCTGTGATACCTGTAGGTTTCCTCTCCCAGGACCCTCTATTTTCCCCCAATTGCTTACCATTATCAGGTTTGCAATTACTCCTGCCATTCTGGATCCTGCCAGCTCATTATTGGTTTGTCTCTGGATGCCCTGCAGCCTCTGCTGCTCTGTCTCACTGGCCTTGGATCAGAGCTCTGAGCGTGACCGGGCAGCATGCCACCTGCTGCCCGAGACCTCTTCCTGTTCTTCTGTCTCTCTAGATGAGTGATACTTTCCTCCTGGGCTGGGAAGCTGCTTTCTTAAGCATGCTCTGCTATCTCGCTGTGTGTGCATGTGGATGTTTGCACTTATGGAAGTGTGTGTATGTGTGGCAGACCAGAATGTGCTCATGAAATGGCATGTCCAAACAGCTTAAATCAACAGCTTGTGTTTAGTGGTACAAATGAAGATCCATCCATCCCATGACTTCTCATTAGGGCCAGTCTGTCCCGTGAGTTCCTATATGTCTATCAGATTTATCAGGTTCACATAGAATTTGAGCTGTGATTTGAAGGGATCCAGGAGGACCTCCTCTGCTCCAAAGATCCTCCTCCAGAGGGGCCTGAAGTTTTTCCATTTGGCATTTCTTAATTTGGGTGAAGCATTGCCTTCTAGAAACTCTCTTTTAAAATTGTAAATACTTCTGGAAGGAGGCACTCAGAGCCAGAAAGGTGGAAGATTATATAATTAATTCCTTTCGCGTTTTCACAGATGAGGAAGGAAAGCAACATGTCAGCAATGTTCCTGAGGTCACTTGGCAAGTGGATGGCAGAGCTGGACCTTGAAAGCAGGCCTTCTGACCCTTGTTCTAGCGCTCATCACCTGCCTAGATCACAGTGCACCTCTCAGGGGCCCTTTACGATGTGCCATAAATGCGTTCAGCACAGGCTACTTAACTAACAGGGCCGATCTTGGGACACGACAGGTAAGAACGATTGGAACAAGAGGTGGTGGTTATGCTGATAAATTTGGACTTTTCCGTAACTTGGGGAACTGATTTTCCCTCTAGACCAGTGCTATCCAATGAAAATATTATATAATGTGAACCACAAATGCAAACCATGTATGCTATTAAAAATTTTCTAATAGTCACAGTAAGCAAATAAAAGAGAAAAAAGGAAAAAAATTGAATAAAATTAATGGTAATAATATGCTTAATTTAACCCAATACTATAAAAAAATAAATATGATAAAAATTATCATTTCAACATGCAGTCTGTATAAAAAATTAATGAGATATTTTACTGTTTTTTTTTTTTACTAAGTCTTTGAAATCCAGTGTATATTTTTCACTTACAGCTCATCGTAATCGTTCGTCCTCACTGCATCAAGGGCTCAGTGCTAGCACGTGCAGCCTGTGACGCCCATGCTGAACAGCAGCTCTAGACCATCCCTATTCGAAGCCCAGCAAGCATTAATATTAATATATGGGTACCTTGATAAACATCTACAGGTTACCTTATCAAATGTTACCTAAACTAACCCCACAAAAGGGTAAACTGCTTAAAGATATCCCTACAAAGAATTCACACGGCAAAGATAATACTTACAACACAAGCACAAGTGGACAGTGAGCAATGGCTGAGTTGACGTTTTCCTACTCCCAGGACAAACTCTTGAGCAGCTGCGTGGTGACACTACAGAGTGGCGATGGGGCTGGCCTCCACGTTTCCAAATGATCAAGAAATCTATCTGAGATGTGAATGTATATCCACTGTCATTAACAAAGAACTTTACTGTAAGAATTGTTTATGGCTTGGGATGTTAGCGTGTGATGTTTCTAATTTTTCATGTATTTTTTATCATGTAGGCAATAGATTTGTCTCATAGGTGTACATAATTTAGAAATATATACAGACTTTAAAAACATTAGTTGGATCAGGTCACTCCTCTGCACAAAACCCCAAGACAGCTGCCCAGCCCACTCAGAGTGAACCCCAAGGCCTGTGACGGCCAGCGGGCCCCAACCCCATTGTGCCTGTCCCTTCACCTTTCTGAAGCCATGTCTTCCCACTGTCACTGTCCTTCTCTCTGTCCTAGCCACCCTGGTCTCCTTGCTGTTTACCATTTTTATTGTATCCGCAACAAAATCCTTTCAGTTTTGTACAACTTTGAACTTTTATAAGTGGAGTCATACTGTATGAATTCTGCTATCTTCTTAATCAACGTTGTATTCCTAAGATTCATCCATGATATTGCAGGTAGAGATCATTCATTCATTTTTACTACTGTATGGTATTCCAGTATATAATTATTCCTCATTTAAGAAGACATTCTCTTGCTGTTGCTGCTAGTTGCTTTTATTCCCTATTCAAACAGGGTCCCTATGAACACTTTGTCCTGGGGTGTGTGTCCCAGGACTGATGTACCTACGCCTGGGTCATATGTGTGCACACCATTCACATGCTTTTGTCCACTTGGTGCCTTTATCTATGCTCTTTCCTGAGCTTGGAATCTCTTCACTGCCAAACTCATGTCCATATTTTAAAACCAACCCACATGTCACCATCTTTGAGGAGCCTTCTTCTCCAAGTCTTGACACTATTACCTTGTGTCAAAGATACAGTTTCAACAAATTGAGTTTAAAGATCTGATTGGCTTTTATTAGCGATTCATGAATTGGGCAGCATCTCCTCTAGAAAATAGACAGGTGCTCTGATAACATGAGCAAAGGGAGCTGACTTTACAGGCAGAAAGGACTAAAGAAACCAGAAACAAGAAACAAAAAGCAGATTGGTCATTTCAAAGTTGCTTTCCTTACAGGGTTAAAACAGAGGGGACTTCTTTATCATGCCAGCTCAAGTAGACTGGTTGGTTGCTGTGAATCTTCTGTTTTTTGAAAAATTGGCCCATTTTAAAGGTCAGTTTGATTATGTGGAAGCTAGCATGAGTGACTCTGTTCTGGTTTGGTGTAGTTTGTAGGGGCTTAGTGCAGGAGCTCAGTTCAAAACAATGGCCTTCCATAAATTTTATTTAACACTTGTATACAATACATACTGGAGTACTTCTCACTCTGCACATTAATTATAGTGGTATTTCTCTTAACTAATCTCTGCTGTATTATTCCATTTGAGTTGCTCTAAAAAAAATGCCATAGATTGGGTGGCTCATAAACAACGGAAATTTATTTCTTACAGTTCCAGGGGCTGGGAAGTCCAACATCAAGGTGCCGGCAGATTCTGTGTCTGGTGAGGACCTGCTTTCTGGTTCATAGATGGTGCCTTCTCGTTGTTTCCTCACATGGTGGCAGGGGCCATGAGAGACTCCTCGCCCTTTTTTATAGGAACACAAATCCCATTCAGGGGAACTCTGCACCCATTACCTAACCACCTCCAAGAGCCCCACAACCTACCACATCACTTTAGGGGTTAGAATTTCAACATATGAATTTTGGAGGACACAGCATTCATACCATAGCATCTGCTTAACCCTAAACTGCTGGCTTAAGGCAAGCTCTCTACTCACTCTGTGATGTGTGCTAATTGATGCCTATGGCCGGCTCATCTCTTATGGCTGGTAGGCTCCTCTCTAGCTACCCCTCCTGCTCTCACCTATTGAGTTACACACTACCACGACCTGGTGATGTTTGCTGCCAAAGCTTCCTGGGCTAATTCTGCTTGCGATAGCAGTTTCATGATCTTATTGAATGCAGCACGAACAGATGAAATATAAGTGGGAAAAGAGCAAGAGTTGTTTCTATACAGCCTAAGCTGAATGCTTCAGAAAGACACAGGAAAAAGCTGATGCATGAAGATTTTTGAGCAAGCTGACATCCATGAAATGCTATTATCTGGTCATATGTGTGTCTCCTAAAGACTAAACTTGAAGACAGAGACCACAGTGGCCCCATCTCTGTGCCTCACATTTTAGCCCAAGGCCTGAGACAGAACAGGAGTTGAAGAGTGTATGTTCATCAAAAAAATAAATGAACAAATAAATGTTGAGGTCTTAGAAGGGAAAAAAGTCTTCACAATATGAGTCATAAAAACAAACTGCTGGAGAATTAGATGTAGGTGAGACAACTCTAAAATATTAGAAAGTGACCTGTAAACATCTAGAAGGATTCTGTACTTGGATGGCTTTAGCAAGTATCCTTAACTTCTCCCTTCAATTTAAAGAAAAAGAAATAGTAAAATCATAATCTATCCATTATGGATGTTGTTTATGAATGAAGGAGGGTGTGGAACTTCAACTAGAAGATCCACATTCAGAGAAAAGCCTTTGGCCTTTTAAATAACAGATTTGTATATTTGTATGTTTTAAGTTAAAACATATTTAAGAGGCTGGGTGCGGTGGCTCACGCCTGTAATCCTAGCACTCTGGGAGGCCAAGGCGGGCCAATTGTTTGAGCTCAGGAGTTCTAGACCAGCCTGAGCAAGAGCAAGACCCTGTCTCTACCAAAAATAGAAAGAAATTAATTGGGCAGCTAAAAATATATAGAAAAAATTGGCCGGGCATGGTGGCACGTGCCTGTAGTCCCAGCTACCCGGGAGGCTGAGGCAGGAGGATCGGTTGAGCCCAGGAGTTTTAGGTTGCCATGAGCTAGGCTGATGCCATGGCACTCTAGCCCAGGCAACAGAGTGAGACCCTGTCTCAAAAACAAAACAAAACAAAAAACGTATTTAAGGAGTGTATGTCAGTAGGAAAAAAAAAAACGATATGCTCAAATTAGATACTTTGAGGACAGCTTAATAAAATTAAGGGATTGTTTAGAAAACTGTGGGTAGAAGTTAGGAAAACAACAAGGGATAGGGCCTCAAACTGGGGATACATAGAAGGGCTCCTGACAACAGCTGGGCTTTGAGTCAGGCAGGCAGCCACTGTGCCAAAGCACTGCAGGCGGAAGCAGGGAGGTAAATACACTGACCTCTCCCTTCTCTCTCCCTGCAGTCTCCCACTGGTATCTTCTATGGCCAAACACAGCAGGAAGGCAGAGGACAAAGGAGTCCACTGGAACAGTCTATGCAGGGGAAACCCCCAGGGTAGAGAGCCAACGGAGAATAGGAGAGTGGATCGGGGGCAAATGGAAGATATCCAGTGTGGTATCATTTTTTATGATTCTCCACTTTGACATTTTCAATTTTCTGAAAACCTGTGAGTCCAAAGCCTTCCAGATCATAGGGCTTCTACTTTATCTGTTTACATCTTTACCTGTTCTACTGGACTGTGAGTACCTAGAGGCAAGGACTCTGTCTTGAGCATCTTTGGATCTCCAAGCCTGGCCCAGGGCTTGGCATGTGGAAGAAGCTTAATAACTAATTGAATAAAATATTGGAGACACTGTAAGAAAAATCATTTGTCAAAAAATTAGTAACCTGCATACTCGTTCATTTAACAAATACTTATTGTGTACCTACTATGTGCCGGGCACTACTCTGGACAAACAAGATACAAAGACAAACAACAAGGCTACAGTCTAATGAGGGAGGAAGTCAACCAATTCTTTCACCCATTCAACAAACATTGATTGAACAATAACTATGTGCCAGACACTGTCCTAGGTGCTGGAGGTTCAACAATGAACAAGACAAAGCCACTACCCTCATTGAACTCGCATTCACGTGGGCGTGCTCTGCCTTTAACGTCAAAAGTAAGCACAGGGGCACCATTTTTCAGAAAGCTAAGCAGGCCTGTGGCTCCTGATAGTTGAGAGGCAAGCAGGATGCCACTTTAGGTCATGGAAAGACAATCCCCTGGGCTGGATGGAAGCCATCGCTTGGGGTGAGCATCCTCACAGGGCAGGGGTGTCCTTGCTAACCACATCTGATCCCTTGGCAATGGATGACTGGGATGGGTCCCAAGTCAGAAAATATGAGCTCTTCATACTCCTCCAATGACAGGGCTTTGCACACAGTAGGTCAGTTAATTTCTGCAGAATTAAGTGGACTCTTACCAGCCATTTGAGAGATGAAGGGCTAGCTGGAGCCCAGTGGAGCCCTGGCAGGAGGAGGAGGATAATATTGCCTTGTTCAGATGCTCGGGATGTTTTTAGAGCATGTGTCATTTGGCTCTGTATGCTAGAGCCAGCCTTTTCTGGGAAGTCAAAGGGTGGACTGAACCTAGATTTCTATCATTTTAATATTACCCAAGCTCCTACACTCCCAGCTTTGGGAGTCGGTATTCCTTGTATGTGAAAGCACCAAATTGCAGAGGAAACGGTATTTCTCAGGGGATGGAAGTCTGGGCTCTGGTTCTGTGTTCCTCCCACCTTGGTGTGAAGCCCTCAGGACTCAGAGGAAGGGAAGGTTCTCTTAGGGTCCCTTCCAGCTTGGCCATTCCTTCCTTGGGGACATTCTTCTCCCTCCCAGGACGATGGCTGCTGCAGGTAGGCTACTCCCTCTCTTTGGCACATCCTTGGCCACCAGAGAAACTGCTGTGAATCAGCAAGATTGGTTGTTAAGTATTGGTGTTTGGAGACAGCTGGTTGCCCGGTTTGTTATTTATTGCAGACTCAGGGTAGAGACTTTCCTCCCCATGCGAGTCTCAAAATACCTCTTCTATCAGCCTGCTGGTGTTTGGGATTGCTTTACTGTGGACAGAGCCTTCCATTCCACAATGAAGGATCAGAAATAGAAATGAACGCACATGTGTTTGGCATTGCCCATAACAAGCTGTTCTTGGCCTCCACGCTGTTGCTCGTGCTGTGTCCTCTGCCAGGAATATCCTCCCATGCCCTATTTTCCTTGTCCTGATCCTTTAAGGGTCAGTTCAAGCATTTATTGCCCTAGAGGATGCTGTAATTGGATTATCTTGATTGCAAAAAACAGATTTTCTCAGACTAGCTCAAATAAAGGCTGGTAGGGGATGGGTGTGGCAATAGGAAGATGAACTCCTGGGCCAAGATGAGCAGGACATTTAACCGTGTGCTTCTACAGTTTGTCTCCCCCCAGTAGACAGTAAGATCTTGAAAGCAGGGACTATGCCTTACGCATTTTTGAAAGCTTAGACTTAGGGAAGAGCCTAGTACCTAGGATATACTCAAAATATGTTTGTTGAATAAATGAATGAATAATTGAATCCTAGGTATGGGTAGACTACGTTGGATCTGTCTTTGAGGGACTTATAGTCTAGTTGGAGAACTAGAAGGCAAAAGGTTAAGTAGTATAAGAGATAAAGAGTGTAAAACAATGGCTAAGAATTGGCACAAAGCTTGAAAGATGAACATATCGAAGGGATCTTAGGGGAAATGAGACTTAGTTAGCAAATAGCCCTGAGAAAGTCTTCAGTTCACTCTAATGTGCAATTGATTAAAACATTTCTGAGTGCAGAGCGTAGATTTTCAATGGGGAAAATTGGAGTGAACATTGAACTAATGTATGATTTGCTATAGGGGCCCACAAAGGATGGCTAGGGGTATCCAGGGGGCGGCCAGGGAGAGTCTCAGAATGCTCTGTCTGGCCTGCAAGGTCAGGTATATTAGATCCCAGCCTAGCTCCCCTGGACCCCACGGCCTTGTCCGAGTGCTTGGTCCAGGTGGAGCACAGCTGTGCCTTGTGCCTGTTGAGTGGCTGCCAGCTGTGCATGGTGGATAAGCAGGAAGGCCTCTGGGCAGCCCTCAGGACTCCACAGTGAACAAAGAGAGTCATTCAGATGCTTCCTGATTTTATTGACTTAAATCAAAGGCTGAGAGAGGGGAGGTCTTTACAGCTTTCTTTGTTTTAGAGGCTGGCCCCTGGGTGAGTCCCTTATCATCTCTCTCCTGTCTAGCTGTGTTTCTTTGAACTTTGCCACAGAACTCGTTGCCCTTTGGCAGGCTCTGCTAGCTTGCCAAGCATAAGCTCTAGTGGCGGTGAGGGATTCCCAGGGTCTCCTCTCCCACAGGTTTATCGTCAGTCCTGCACACCTGGAACTTCGACTTTTCTTGTGCCCGAAGTGGAGGGGGTGGGAACGGAATGGAACCCACTGAGCCCAGTGCCCCCCATGAGGAAACTGAAGCTTGGGGAGATGCATCTTCCTTCACATTCATGTGGTGCTTTGAGGGTATTTGTTTGCCCACGTAGGCTCATACTGTTTTTGGATTCCATTCACTAAACAGCCCTTTATGAAGGGTCTATGGTGTGCTGGGCTGTTCTAGGCATGGGTATGTAGGTATGTAACAGAGGGAACAGGGTAAAATGTTTTATGAGTTGTCTCTTTACCTCCCCACCCACTTTTTGGGAATTAAAACCTGTATCCCTGCCCAAGGCCAGTAATCAGAGGGGGATAGCAGTGTCCTTTGTTCTTTTACCACAGGAGATGGCTCAACAGAATTGTCCCGGTGGAGTTCACAGATTGTCTTGGCCATAGATGGGATGGATCAGAACCATCAACCATTGTTAAATAGCAATAGCCTGAAGCTAAAACTCTCCCTTTAAATGCTCTGTATTTTTGCTTATAGTTAGGACTGATGGTACTCTAAGACGTGAATCTGCCATACTCCTCATTTGCTGGCAAATTAATAAACTCCCTTCCCTTGCCTTCTCTTCAAACCACTCACCCTTGTTCTTCTGATGCGGCCTTGGGGACAAGTGATGAACTTTTGGTAACAGAATTTGGTGTCTCTGGGTGGGCCCATTGGTGGATAGCACCCCATGACTGCTGGAAGAGGTGGGGAGCAGCCCCGGTTCAACCGTGGGTAGGAACATCACCCTTTTGGGTAAGAGAGCGAGGGACTGTCCCAGCAGAGCAGAGCTTGATTAGCTCTGGGAAATGGCTGTCTCTCTCTTCTCTGCATTAGACACTGCTCCAACCAGCTTTAACTCTGTTGAGGAAAAGGAAATAGATTTGGGAAGTGTCCAGACACCTTGGCTGTTTGTTTCAGTAAGTTCCCTGCATGTACGCCAAGACCCTTGATTCCACTCATTTGGGAGGTTTTCAGACCTTCCTGCTCTGCGGCAGAACATTTTGTTTGAATTTGTTTGTAGGTGCTGTTTGGGGGTGGAAGTCACACGGTTGAGTGCAACTAGGGAAACTGGTTTGGATTTGGAGCTTGTTTATATGGTTCCCAGGGAACCTGGGGAATTCATTCCCCTTCGGATTAGGAGATGTTGGTTCTTATTTGAGAATTTGGTCGTCGTTTAGATGGCTCCCATTTGTTGCAAGGCCTTGACATTATTGTTTCATTGTCTTTGTTTGTTGTTTGTGAGTTGTGTTTCAACATAAGGGAAGCTCCATCTGAAAGCCCCTTGGGGAAATCTTGACCAAATGGCCAACTTACAGCTATAAGTCTATGTCTGAAAGAGAATGGTGTTATTGTAATCCAGTGTACATGTTGGAGTGTGAGGAGAAGTGGCTATTCAATGAAACCTTAAATTATTATACTATCTTACAACTGGAAATATTTTGTCAAAGGTCTGGTAAATGAGACAAGATTCCATATATACAATCTTTCATACGATTGCATAATAAAGAGGCTACAAAGCTGGGTGATGTAAGTGGGGGAGGATTAATTAGATTGGATCTCGTGAACTCTTTACCCACTGCTGCCTCATCCACCACGGGCCTTTGAGACATTTTGTTATA
Source organism: Avahi laniger (assembly GCA_963575035.1). Lineage (NCBI taxonomy): Eukaryota > Metazoa > Chordata > Mammalia > Primates > Indriidae > Avahi > Avahi laniger. Next base: position 38,485 of record CAUYSK010109863.1, read on the forward strand.
ATTAAACAGCAGGATTCCCTGGCCTGCACCAGTTCTGGGTCAGCTACTGGATGCCAGCCAAGGAGAGGCACGGCATGGGCTGCAGCCCTGGGGTTGGGAATGGTCTCTCCTTCTAAGACCTGGCAGAGAGCTCAATTTGGCTAGAGGGCATTCATAACCAGGGCAAGGCAATTTACAACAATATCAGCTAGGAGGCTTAAATGTACAGGGACAGCTGGCAGGGTCACTTGAGACAGTCAAAAGGAAAGGGCAGAAAAAGTCACCCCAGACAGATGTACAATCAGTGTGCTTTTGGTACAGACGAAAGACATTGGAAAGAGCATTGTCCAAAATTACAAAGGACTTCAGGGAACAAGGAACCTCCAGGAGAGCAAATAGTTTTCTTTCAAGTCCAGGACTCAGACGACAAAGGAGGGGGCCTGAGGCCCCCTGCCTCACTAGTGGCCCCAATCCAAATATCCCCACTGAAGCCCCAGGTGAAATTGACGGTGGGGATTCTACCGGTGCCAGGCCCCAAGGGCAAAAGCAGTCTGTAGGGGGAGCCGGGCAGCCCTGAGGCAGCCGTCAATAAATGGCGGCTGAGGAAGCCACGGAAGCAGGCCCAGGAGGTGGACCTGGGCAAGCAGTGGAACATCGGAGAGTTGTTTCAAAAGTAGCAGAAGCTCACCTCTGGGGGGCGCTGCCAAGCTCCTGCTGGATGAATACCAGGGCCTGGTAAAATATACAGGAGATTGCCATTACGGAACAGTTCACTTTCAAGTTTGGGCCTCAGCAGCCCTGCGCATCACTGTGGCATTTGCAGGAAAAAGCCACCAAAGTAAGGCCATATAGACCGACGGGATGCTGGGACGTGCCAAGGAAACTTAAATTCCCCATACCAATGAGTGTAGACTTGTACAGGATCCATATGCCATCAGTGCTACTGTGCGAGCGACTGCAAATGGTGCTCGGTTGCACTTGAATGAGAGGATGCTGGGACTGGAGTGGCCTCACTGCACTGCTGGACTATGTGCCTCATGGCTTTAAAAGGCTCTCTTGCCCTGTTAGTTATGGGAACTTGGAGAACCTGCAATTGGACAGATTTATGAACAACAGGTTACTTATCTGGAGTTCCTAAAAATGACAGGGTTCTGTTACATCTGGATCCCAAACTTTGGAGTAATAGCAAAGTCCTTGTAGGGGGCCCTTAAAGGGACAGATGTGGCGCCCCTGATCTGGACCGCAGACTGTCAAAATGCCTTTAGAAAACTAAAACAGAGTCTTCAAAAAGAATTTAAATTATGCGTTAATAAAAAACAAGAAATGAGCCTTGGAGTGTTAGTCCAGGTACTGGGAGACATCCCATGGCCAGTGGCGTACTTGTCAAAGCCACTGAACAATACTGCGAGAGAATGGTCTCCTCGCCGCTGCACACTAACAGCTGCTTGTGAGCTGTTACTCAAGTGCCCTCTGTTCTCAATCCTGCCACCCCGTTACCAGCCGAAGTGAATAAACCTTTACAACACGACTGATTAGCGGTTCTGGAGGCTGTCGATTCCAGCAGGATAAATCTATCAGAGCAGCTGATGCCAGAGCCAAAATGGGATCTTTTCACCAACAGGAGCGACTTTGAGGACAACCAAGGGCTGGGTATGCAGTGATCACGCAGTGGCCCTGCCACCTGAGACTTCAGCCCAGAAAGCTAGCTGATTGCTTTAATCAGAGCTCTTTAGTTATCCAGAAAAAAAAGGTAACTAAATATGCCCTTATGATTGTATATACTCATGGTGCCATTGGCAAAATGTTGGATTTGGATGAACCGGTCCAATCGCACCAGCCTGCATTCCGTCGGGTCAGGAAAGACAGCGATCCACGGTCAGGGCCTGTCAGGCAATGGTAGGGTGGAAACCGCTGCCTGTGTGGGGCCATTCCAGGTCCCGGAGAACTGCCGGTCCGTGGCGGGGTTCAAATCCTTCCCCGCTGCCGCTCCCTTCCCGAGTGCAATTCCTGGGAGTCCACGGTCTGCCGTGGTGCCACGTCTGTGACGACAGTTGGCCGCATACACCCTTCTTGGGAACCCCAGCGCCTTGCGGCTTCTGCACCCTCCTCTCCTTTAACCGCGCAAACTCCGTGGTTTCCCCATCTCCGCACGGCGCACGTGGTTCTGTGGGTTGTTCTTCTGGATGGCAGTCTGATGTACAAGTACACCTTCTTCGGTGTCATTTCGAAATCCATTGCTGATGTTCAACCGTTTGACAGTGCCAAGCACTTTGGAGGCGAGGATTTCTTTCTCTTTTTGCTGCGGACGGTGGGCCGGGGGTGGGGCGTGGGCGCGTCCCCACTGGGGTTCCCTGTGACCCGGGCGGCAGCCTGGGACGCGCAGCAGCCCACCCGGCTCATGGGTGCGGGGTCCTGCGGGGGTGGTGGCGGCGAAGGCCTCTCCCGCCTCGCTCAGGCCGCCTCCTCGGCGCTCTCTTGGGCACTCCGGTTTGTGGGTCTGCGGTCAGGGTGGCTGGTGGTCGCAGGGGCCAGGCCTGCTTTCTGGCTCTGGGGTCTCGGAATCCTTGCTCGGTTTTACTTGTCGAATGCTGTTAAAAGTGCACGATTCATAGCAAATACCAGAGACATTTTTACTTCATGAGACAACTCAGGGACACTGCCCTTGGCCCCTTGTTCAGCAGTGCTGTTCACCTGCCTTGTAGCCACCAGAACCGTCCACACTTCTGAGAGGCCAGGAGTCTACCCCGGCAAGGATGCACGGCATGAGGCATTAGCTGCTATGATCTAGGCTCCCCCAACCGAATGGGACCCTTATTTAAAACTAAACATCTTCCCACACATAGTTTATACTTAACATAGCATATTTACATGCATTTTATTGAATCCTCAGGATACATTGTGATGTTTGAATTGTCAACTCCATGTGCTACAGGAGAAACATGTTTAGTAAGGTTAACCATACAGATAATCAATGGCCAAATTCAGACTTTTTTAGCAAACAAAAGGATTTCTGTTTACAGTGTCAAGAATTCTTTTCACTATATACCTCAGTTATCTCTAAGAAAATCTTTGTGTAAACCCATAAATCAGAATATTGGGCAAACAAACTGGCTAAATCCAAATATAGAAATAACCCGTTTTAGTGAATTCTTGCTTTTGTTTTTCTACATCATTTTTCGCATCATTACTTACCCTTGTCCCCAGTCATTACATGTCATGAGTGAAAGTGAAGATGTAGCTTTGCATTATTTTAGTGCTTTTGTGCTTTATTTTATTTTATTTTTTTAATTTTTTTATTTTAGCATATTATGGGGGTACAGATGCTTAGGTTATGTATGTTGCCCTTCCCCCACCCCCAAGTCCAAGCTTCAAGCGTGTCCATCCCCCGGATGGTGCGCATCGCACTCTTTGTGTATGCATATACCTGTCCCTTCCTCCCCCACATCCAATAAATGTTATTCTTATATGTGTTGTGCTTTATTTTAAACCTCACTTAAGTAAGTTTCATTTTTTAACTTCTTGGAAGAATTCCTCCCCACTCCTTTTAATTTAAAGATAAATTGCAAAATAAAATCACTAACTCAATTGATTATTAATCAAATACTTGTGGTGGGTCACAAAATCAATTATTCCTCATTCTAACTGTGAGAGGATGATGGCCTACAGAAGGAATAAAGTAAAACACAATTAAGATAAATATAGTCGGGTTTCATATCAACTGTTCCCTTTCAAATTACAATCTGCAATTAATTCACACCAAAATGAAAATGTGAATGGACTGATCGCAGCTTGAAGTTACCGTTGCACGAAGCGCATAACCTGCAGAATCCTGGTCACCGGCAGCGAGAGCTACCACTCTCACACTTTTTTCTGTGGCCATGGCTCTTACCAAAATACAACGATGTTTCAGTAGTTACTTTTTCTTCCCCAAAGATTATGTACAATTAGTACAGATAGAATAGTTAATTTTAAATAGACTATTTAATTGTCAGGAGAGTACTTTTAATTTAGAACACAATTTTGGAGGGAGATAAAGTTCTGTGCTTCATGGTGCGAGAATTTTTTGGCTCAGTTTTTCGAGACCTGTGTCTGAGCATTGTTGAATGTTAGAAAGCTCCTTGTCCTTTGGAGAGTGGGGCTTTGGTTTGGAATGTGTCGCTGGCTTCAGAGAGCCTCAGTGGAAATGGTAATTGGGTGAGATTTCAGCCCATCTCCCTGGCTATGTTCTTGGGGTCATTGACATGTGTACTTGTCATTGATGTCTTTCACTAACCTGCTCATATCTACCAGTGATGGTTAGAAATGATGTCCCCTAGGGTATCCAGGTCTACATTGCAATAGGGCAGCCTGAGATTTGGCTATTGGGCTTGCATTTTCGCCATCTAAACCTCCCATTAAACCATATCACATCATTTCAAAGCTGAAATTTTTTTTTTTTTTTTCTGTAGAAATCTTGCCAAGAGCATTCCTGCCTATGTATTAAGGGAGTTTGGGCAGCCATTTTGAGAAAGTTAAGAAGGATAAAAGAAACATTCTAATTTTGCAATTTCCATAGTGTTGATAAAGAATTGTAGCATGGTAACAAGGTGTATCATTTAGATCTTCATTTTAATTTGCATCACTGTCATGTGGTAGTAAACTCCAGGCCTTTTCACAGCTCCTGGTTTTACAGGAAATTTCTGTGGAGTCTTTATTAGGAGGCTGTTGCACTGCCTTTAGAAGGAAATACAACTTTATGTTCTTTTAACTCTCGAAAGTCTGAAAGGAACGTTGTTTTTTCACGAGTGCTGCACAGAGCAGAACTAACTTTAATTACCACATTGAGGTGTCAACAACAGGGAAACTGAGGAAGTCACAACTTCGGAGATGAGAGAAGCTTTTTAGGTAACTATAAGGTGTTTTAAAAGGTACCTTGTCCCTATGGTTAAGTGCAATTTCCCAACTACTGTTTAGTTATCTGTCAAAGTTAGAATGCGCACAAAAAATGCATAGAGACAACTGTACTTGTCAGGGAGAAAATAAAATTCATTTTTTGGTGAATGCTTCCAAAATAGGTAAAATTGAAGCTGCATTAAGGCACAAAGTGAGGGAATTGGATTTCAGCTTAAAAAAAAAATCTCTGTTGTAGTTATTCTAGTTGACAAAGAGCAAATTATGTTAGGGGAGGTTGACAACTTATAGTAGCTGCCTTTCAAAATATAGAAACCAAAATTCTTCTTGTTGGCTGACTTATATTTTATGTGCGTTTGCCTTGGATTAGGAGCTATAGCCTTCCTAAAAAGATGTGATTTCCCCATCGGCAGGCTTCTCTTTCTAAGGAATGATCCGCCTATCCAACATACTTCGTAACAAAGCCACAGCCCTCTTTCCTTGCACACACCTGCCCTCGTCTCTATCCGACTCTACTAAGATTGTGGTAACTGTCTCTCGGCCTCCACACCTGCTCACAGACCTGCCTTTCCACTGTCTGGGAGCAACTTTGGATTTTGAAATCTAATCGGAGAGAAAGTTCATTCCCCAAATGTTTCTTTTCACAACTGTTTTTGGAAGGACAATATGTTACGGGCTCTGTGCTAGGTGCTGGAATATAGCTGTGAACCAAAAGGAAAAAAATCCCTGCCCTCTCGGAGTTTATGCTCAGGGGGAAGGGGAATCCGCTTGCTTCTGCAAAACCTACGTTAGTGTGCCCTGCATCTTCCTTAGCTTTCTCGTCCTACCGTGTGCACTGTGCAGTTCAAACACCTGTGGAGATTGGGACAGAATCCTTACGAAGAGAAAACTGCGTTCACTGTGCTAAGCCTTTTGCAATTCAGAGCCAGCAGCTCTTTCTGCTGTAGATATCTTAGTCTGGTTATCAAGGTTATGTGAGAAGAGAGAGACAGAGGCTGAAACATAAACCTTCCCACGGCCATTTCTATTTCTCTGCCCTGAGGGCCTTGTTTTAAATTCCAGAAGGTGAAAACAATTGAGAAACAAAAATGATTAATGGCATGAAGGACTGATTTATGGGAAAGAATCTTGGGAGATAAATATATAAGGGTTGACTCCAGGAGGCTCCCAGAAAGTTCCTGGTGATATGGTTAATGAGGAAGGGTTAGCATGATACTAAAGCTAAAACAAAGGAGGATAGAAGAGGAAAATTCAGCACTTTTAGGAATACATAATCCGTAACATTCATACAGTGCTTTACAAGTGAATAACAATGTTGGTTATCACTGATTAAGGGCTTACCTTGTGACAAGTACACAAAAACATTTACCAAATATTTATTAAGTTCCTCGTACACGTAAGGCACTGTTCTGGCTTCTGGAGATATACCAATAAACAGAAAAGACAAAAATTCCTGCCCTCAGGGAGCTTTCATTTTAGTGGGGAAGGTAGAAAACACAAAAAGTAAATAAGTAATATATGTTATTTTCTCAGCAGTGTTAAGTGTTATGGGGGTACTACCAACAGCACAGTTTGCAAAGTAATTTTAAAAACACTATTAATTCACTCAACAATCATTTATTGAGCATACAATATGTACCAGCTATTGTGCTCACAACAGTGCTATAGTTGTTACCATTTTATCTGTATTTTAAGACCAAAATCTGAGATTTAGAGTGCATGAGTGATTTTTCCCAGGTAATAGAGCTGGTAAATTTCATAGCCATATCCCAACCCAAATTTTCAGTTTCTAAATATAGTCTTCTTTCTGATGCAATAGCTGGAAACTTTAAAATCTGGGCCTTGAAGCAAAAAATTTCTGTAGAAGCGTCCTTGTTTCTTCTCTCACTCCTTCTCTTACTATATAACTGCAATATGATTACATTTCTAGGGAGGTGGATTTCTACCTTCAGGGGTTCCTGGACATGTATTTTGTCGTCAATGAGATGAGTTTGGATAGCCTAAAAATTCATTATGAATTGCAAAAGAAATATTTAAAAATTTACTTTTGTAAACTTCCTTAAATGACTTTAAAGAAAGACATACACTGTAGTGTTCCCCTCCCTGTTTCATATCCTTTCCTTAATTTTATTCCTCTGGTCATATAAATTTCAAAATTAGGTCCTTTGACTCTTTTATAAACTGTATTAAACTGTATTTGGAGAGTTTCTCAAACCTCAGTGAGACTTTGTTGGATTCTTAAAAGCCCATGGCTCTCTGAATTCATCCTTTACATGGGAAAGCAGGAGAGATTCTTGGAAATAATCTGAGTTGACATCTATTTCTGCTATTTTACAAGTTTCCCAAAGAATGCAGTTTTAAGTAATTTAGAACAATTGTTAAAAAGTCAGCACCCAGAGAGTTGAAAGCCGTGGAGTTGTAGGCTGAATTGGCTCCTTTCCACAAATGTTTACATATGGATTTTTCTTTAGATGTATTTTTAACACTCTGCCCTCCCCTTTTATTTTTGCCACAAGGAAGACTCACCTCCAGTGAAAAGTTTTAAACTGATTTTAAACCAGGATGAACGCAGTAATGCTAACATGATGAAAGCCGACATATTATGATGGACACAGTACAGTCATTTAAAAAAAAAATAGTTGAGTGGCTTGGATATTTAATAATCTTTAAAAAGATACAAAAATAATAACCTTTAAAAATACGAAAGCAACTTTTGTTCAATGTAGACATTATCATTGTTAATATTTTCATATGGTTTATCCCGATATGTTTTCAGGCATGGTTTCCCCCTGCAAAAAATGGGATCATATCCTACGAGCTTCATTTCCTTTTTGTTTGCTTGTATCATTTTTATGTTTATTTCATAGACTGAAATATTATGAGTTATCTATTTGTTTACTATTGACCATTTAAATTATTTCCAATTTTTCACTCTTATTAGCAATGTTACAGTGAACATCCTTAAGGGAAAATATTTGAAAACATCTGTGATTGTTTTCTTAAACTAGTTCACAGACGTGACATTGTGGAGTCAAAGTGTATATAGAATTCTAAGGCTTTTGTTAGTTATGTCAGATTGTCCTCGAAATTATGTATTCCCACCAGTAATCTATGCTGAGTTAAAACACTGGGTAAGAAACTATTAAATGCAACCTAGATATGGAGGCACACCCCTGTCATTCCAGCTACTTGGGAGGCTGAGGCAGGAGGATCACTTGTGCCCAGGAGTTGTAGTGTGCCATGACTGAGCCTGTGAACTGTCACTGAACTCCAGCCTGGGAAACATCATGAGACCATGTCTCCAAAAAAATTAAATAAAAACAAAAAATAAAAACCAAACAAACCTATTAAATGTAGAAAGCAAAATATATAATTTTAAAATGTAGAGTTCAGATCATGTTAACCACTAAGTATATTCTGTTTCTTCATTTTGGGGGATTTTCTATTTGACAACCATCCCAAAGAAAGAAAACTGGGACTGAGGTCTATGGAGTGTATTGAACTGAGAATATGAAAATCTGGTCTCTAGTCCTGGCTCTGATGCTCATTCAATGCGTGTGACTCTGAGCCAGCCAGTTATTCTACCTGGGCCTTCAATTCCTTATTTGCAGGGTGACCATACATCTTGGTGCATGTTTGTGGTCCTAGCATGGTAACTAATAGCATGTTCTTTTACTCTCAAAGTGGACAGTAAATTCTGTCCTTGTCCTACTTGCCCCCATGTGAGGTATTTCAGCTGCTAAAATGGACATCTGCTGCTTTGACTGCCCAACCTCTTTTCCCTCTCCTTCCCTATTGTAGAACCACTCTTTCCCACCATCAGTCTGTATGCCTGCAGCCTAAGTCCACCCCCAGGCACACGGCCAGCGCTGGCCACTAAGAGCACCACCTCCTCTTGGACTCAGAGATGGGTCTAAAAACCCATGCTCTTGTGAGCTGTCTTCCTGGATTTCTTCTGGGGCCAGTGGTGTGCTGGCTCATATTGGTTCACAAGAACAATTGTTAAATTTCTAGGAATTTTGCAAATCAGTTGTTAAACACAGCCATTATTAACAATTAGATTATATAAACTTGTAATTAAATTATGTTAAAACAAAGGTAGTGAATCTCTAAAATTTACAGCTTTCTAATTATTTTACTATATTTTATTATTACCTATGCCCTTGAGGTTATTTCTGTGTAACATATCTATATGGTGGAAATACTACAAAACGAATCACTGCATGTCTTTTCCCAACTCCATGTTTAGTGCTGTCAAGTTGGTAGCTTGCAACTGGCCGTGGTGGGAATATTTACACCATGGAAATTGGCAAATGTTACAAACCAGATTTTTTCTTTTTCTGGAAAGCCAGTTGTTAATCACATCACTGACTGAAACTATTGGGAAAGTGGCTTTTGCTTTTTACTTTGTTGCAATGCTAATAAAATATAATCCTCAGGTAGCTGGAGGGCCATTTTGGTCATCTGGGAAGAGCTTGCCCAAGAATGATGCTAGTGAAAATGAAAGCAGAGTGGAAGGATGCAGAGAGACAAGATTATTTTTCCCCCCTCTGGCTTTATTAAAGTATAATTGACAAATAAAATAGAGACAAGATTTTTTTTTCCACTCTGTCCTTTGTCATTTATTTCCTTTTCCAGTTGATTGCTGAAAGCTACAGTCTTTTTTTTTTTTATTTCAGCGTATTGTGGGAGTACAGATGATTAGGTTACGTATGATGCCCTAGCCCCCCCTCCCCCAGAGGCAAGATTCTTAATATCAGGTAAGCATTTGGTATTTTAGTTGGATGAGAAACTGGCTTAAATAAATCACATTAAGTTTCTATAACGTAGGAATGAAAGTATTTTGATAAAACAGATTTCATGATCTCTAAGACATCCTTATAGCTTTAATAATATATGACTCCAAAAGCATATCAAAGGAGGGAACTCTTTAGATAATATTTGAGTGCCCACAATTGCTATCTTTGACAAGAAGTCAAATAAAAAATATTCTGTAGTGAACTCACACCATTTGTCCTTACTCAAACATTCGATTCGTATAATATTAGCATTAAACATCCTATAACCAAATTTTAAGCCATAAGATAGATGAAATAAATTTATGTTAATAATTTCAGTTTCATTGCATAAGATTGTTGCCCTTCATTTTAAAATGAAATATTACATTTATTTTAAGTTGATTCACTTTAAAAGAATTTTTAGGTCAGGAAAGGAGGCTCAAGCCTGTAATCTCAGTGCTTTGTAAGGCTGGAGTAGGAAAATAGCTTGAGGCCAGGAGTTCAAGATCAGCTTGAGCAACATAGTGAGACCCCATATCTATAAAGAAAATAAAAAAATTTGCTGAGTGTGGTGGCATGTGCCTGTAGTCCTACCTACTCAGGAGGGTGAGCCTAGGAGTTCGAGGCTGCAGTGAGCTATGATTGTACCACTGCACTCCAGCCTGGGTGACAGAGGGAGACCCTGCCTTTACGATATATGCATGTATCCACCGCAGCTCTTGATCTGAGGAAAAGAAGAAACAGACAAACGAACAAAAACTAGAAAAAAATATAAAAGAATTTTTAAGACCTACTTTTATTTGGTGCAAAAGTAGTTGTGGGTTTAGCATTGTTGATGTTTGATATTGAAATACATTCTTAAATAAATGTGGTTATGTTATACATCATTTTAATGCTCATTTCTCACTTTAGTTTTTTTGCTAATGACTTATTACTTGCTGTTTATTTTACATTTATTTTACACTATGGAAATTATGTCAGACAACAAGTAAATTCCAGTGATTTTCTTATTCGAGTTCAAAATGAGTCGTAAAACAGTGGAGATAACTCACAATATCAACAGCGCATTTGACCCAGGAACTGCTAACGAACATACAGTGCAGTTGTGGCTCAAGAAGTTTTGCAAAGGAGACGAGAGCCTTGAAGATGAGGAGCACAGTGGCCGGCCATCGGAAGTAGACAATGACCAACTGAGAGCCATCATCGAAGCTGATCTTTTTACAACGACATGAGAAGCTGCCGAAGAACTCAATGTTGACCATTCTACAGTCATTCAGCATTTGAAGCAAACTGGAAAGGTGAAGAAGCTGCCGAAGAACTCAATGTTGACCATTCTACAGTCATTCAGCATTTGAAGCAAACTGGAAAGGTGAAAAAGCTCGATAAGTGGGCGTCTCATGAGCTGACCGAAAATCGTCGATTTGAAGTGTTGTCTTCTCTTATTGTACGCAACAACGATGAACCATTTCTCCATCTGATTGTGACATGCGATGAAAAGTGTGTTTCATATGACAACTGGCGATGACCAGCTCAGTGGTTGGACTGAGAAGAAGCTCTAAAGCACTTCCTAAAGCCAAACTTGCACCAAACAAAGGTCATGGTCATTGTTTGGTGATCTGCTGCCGGTCTGAGCCACTACAGTTTTCTGAATCCCAGGGAAACAATTCCATCTGAGAAGCATGTTCAGTAAATCGATGAGGTGCACCAAAAACTGCAACACCTGCAGCCGACATTGGACAACAGAAAGGGCCCAATTCTTCTCCACGACAACACCCAACCACACATCGCACAACCAGCACTTCAAAAGTTGACTGAATTGGGCTACGAAGTTTGCCCAATCTGCCGTCTTCACCGGACCTCTTGCCTACCGACTACCACTTCTTCGAGCATCTCGACAACTTTTTGCAGGGAAAATACTTCCACAACCAGCAGAATGCAGAAAATGCTTTCCAAGAGTTTGTCGAATTCTGAAACACGGATTTTTACACTACAGGAATAAACAAACTTCTTTCTCATTGGCAAAAATGTGTTGATTGTAATGGTTCCTATTTTGACTGATAAAGATGTGTTTGAGCCTAATTATAATGATTTAAAATTCATAGTCCAAAACCGGAATTACTTTCGCACCAGCCTAGTAATTATCCTCCCATGAAGAGTGTTACTTATATTCAGTCATAGCACTGTGTCCAGAAAGCCTTGTTAGAATATAGTCACTCTGTGTTTTAAGAACATTGTACTTTCCCCTTTGAAATATTGTTTTCATTTTACCAGAGTACTGCCCTCATTGTACACCCTGAGATAGTGTTTCTTAATTAGTGAATGTGTCTAGAGTAGTTCCTACTGAGATTCTAGGAACACTCTCCAATTTGACACAGCTCAAGTGTATATTTAATATTTTATTCCTGGCTCACTACAGCTATGACCCATTTCATATACTATTGATTCAAAAGAATCAACATCCCTTTGGTAAGTCTGATTTCTGGTCCTTGACTGTTGATAACTCAGAGGTATTAGTGCTTAGTAGTCAACATTCACAAAAATCTCGAGACCAGACCTGATAATTTGCCAAGAGCTAAGATGGTTTAAATTTACCACCCCTGAAATATAGTGATCTTTTCTTTCTCTGACTTAAAAAGATGTTGGAGAAAGTCTGTTTTCATTAGGATGATCATATTTAAAAATAAACCAAACAACAAAAGCCTTGACACTAGTATCATTATCTGTGCTAGAATTATCTTTCCATGCCAGAACTTTGGGGTCTCCTTGTCAATAGCTGGCTGCCTCTTCTTAATTCTATTGCTAGTGTAGGGACCAAGGCCCCTGTCCCCCTAAAATTTCACTGACATGAGGCAGATTTATGAGAGAAAAAGATATATAAATTTTTTTAATGTATCTACACAGGAGCCTTTAGAATAAAGACTCAAAGATACAGGGGGAAATTACCTATTTTTTACGCTTAGCTTCAACAAAGTATGGACAGCTCTGTGGAAATATGATTGGCCAAAAGGGTATGATCTAAGGCTAACAGACTGAGTGGGGAAACCCAGCAAGGCCTGTCTGTCTAGATTCTTCTTGGCCTCTTTGAGCATTCATTCTTCCTTCTGGGTGTGGGGCAGGGCCCTCTCTGGAATGAGGGTCTTATGACCTACAGTCAGACAAGGTTGGTCAGTTTTTACACAGAATTTTAGGTTTTATGGCTGGCTTTTGGGGAAAGGGGGTTTTTTATGACCTGCCTTGGGGAAGAAGCATTCTAGTTTTACAGCTAGCCTCAGGGAAGAATGGGACTGAGAGGCAGGAGCATAGGAGGATGTCAGAGAAAAACATTTGCTTCTGAGGCCTTCATTTTGGGGTACTGTTTTCTGAGCCCTGTTGCTAATTTGCCCCCTTTTCATTAATGAGGTATCATTTTGCAACTGTAACAAGAAAGTTATTCAAATTAATGTGAATAAGATCTATGGAATATTGGAACAAAACAAGCCCTTTTTTGGACCGATCTTGAGTTTATTCCCAACATCAACATTTGCATTTCCCAAAGTGGTTCTGAGGAGCCCAGTTAGGGAAACATTCCAGGTCAGTATTTCTCAATGTGCAGATCATCAGCTCTGGACTTCTAGGGAGTGTCTGTTAAAATACAGGCTCTAGGGCTGCTTCTGCGGGGCTTCGTAACATGAATTTTTAGTAGTTTCTCAGAGTGATTCATACATCCGTTGGGAAAGAGGGCTCTAATACATTCGTGAATTACTTTCTAGAAGATTTACTAATCAAATTAGCAAATTAAAGGCTCTGAAAAGTCCTGTAGTAGAGAGACATGTTTAATTTTTTAAACCAAGGATTTTCTCAAGTTGTTTGATTACAGAACTCTCTCTTGAGAACAACATCTGCTATATATCAAATACTATTGGGAAAGTTTACTCTATCTAATAGCATAACAAATGTAGATTGTTGCAATTGCCTGCTAGTTTGATATTAATGAGTCAATGCAGTGTCTCGGCATGAGCATTGGATGGAGATCTGAGTGTGAATCCTGGATTTTGTGCTGTCGGCTTAGTTGTCTAGCAGTCATGTTCCCTTAACCCCAAGAGAGATGGGATGAAAGAGTGAGTTAATACCAACCTAGGACCATTTCTAGAAAAATAAACAAGCATTCCTGATACTGTCATCTTTTGTGAAGAGCAACATATTGATACTTCTGGCAGTGTATTTTGCCCAACATTTTAACTTGTCACTCTGCAACCCCAAGAAAAGACCCATTTGGTTTACAGTGGAATATATGGGGAGAGGAGCAAGCAGCTCTTCCAGAAATGCCAATCAAGTTGAACGACGGGAAAGAAGTAAGCACATTTGAATGGGAAATTGGGTGGAAGTCAAATAATTCTTCACTCTGCAGCAGAAAGGGTGAAAAGCAACCCTAGTTTTGCTTCCCCTCCTTCCTCTTATTAGGCACAAACAACACAGAACTGCGAGTGGGGGTGGGGGTAGGAGGAGGAGTAAAGAAATGATAAACAAGGACTTGTAACTTCCGGGCCTTCAGCAGGTCCTTCTCTCCGGAGGTGGGACTGCCTTTTGTTTAGCTCTAGAACTAGAGGGGACAAAGATGGATCCAGAGTAGAGGAAGTAGGGCACAGATTAGCTGGAGAGAGAGAGACAAGGAGGCCTTCGGGTTTCTTTTTGGATTGCCTGGGCTGACTCATCAGCATAGAGAAGGAAGCAAGATCCTGGGCTCGTCTGTTCCCTGACCGCACCAGGCTTGCACATGCCCACGCCTTTGCATGTGCTGCCTCCTCTGTTTCAAACGCCCTTGCCTTGTTCTCTCCCATTATGTGCCCATGGAACTTTGCTGATGCTGCTAGCTTAGTCCCATAATGTTATGTTTATAGTACACAATTAGATTGGGAGATCTGTGAGGGCAGACAAATGATGTCTTAATTATCCTGAATATCCTGTGCCAGGCTCAGCTCCCAGAATAAAACAGCTTTTCATTTAATGTTTGAGATCAGAAACCTCAACAAGATGCCCCTAAATAATCTTCAGAGTACTCAACTAGAACTCAATGGGTGTAGAATTTTAGACCTGGTGACTGTCTAGTAGACCTTCCTGGTTTTACAAATAGGAAAGTGATAGTTCACACAAGAAACAAGTGGTAGTTTAGGACTCAAGCCTCCCAGCTCTCAGACCTGTGTTCTTTTGACTATCCCAAGGTGGCTTGTGTAATTAAAAAAAAGAAATTCTCATACTACCCAATGCTGCCATGACCTTTTATGAATTACAGTATAAAGCAGCATTTAATTTGGTATTTGCATCAGTGAAAAATGCAGGGTCATTGAGCTACAATGTGATTTAAGGAGGACGTTCTGCCTCCAAATAGAACTTGTTCCATCTCTGCTTTCACTCCTTGAATTTTTGCATCCCATTGTGTGTCTTCCTAAGTCTTGGCTTAGCTTGGAAGCTATGGTTAAAAAATTCTGGGTGAGAAGCTATTCTCCAGGTACTTTCAACTTTATTGGAAAGAGAAGGTCTCATAAATCACATAAGAGATCTGGGGCCTGTGGATTGCTTAGCTGCCAAGTGAATTCTGATTGATTGCTTTGGAAAATATATATGTTTTCTAGGAGCTTATCTGAAATAAAATAAAGAATCCTACTTCCTCGGACTCCCTCTCGTCCAAATTTCAATCATAGCCTGGTCATTTCAATATGGTGAAAGGGCAGTTAAATGTACAGGATAAGCATTTAGAAGTTTAGTCAAAAACTTGGACAGCAGAGCACAAATGTTATTCTAAATGGAGGAGGGTTTGGACCAACAAAGTGTCCCTAACTAAACAAAATCAGAACCAGATTCACGTTATGCAATTTATGTTGACTTAAACTTATTCCTAATAATGACCAGTGTATCGGAGTGGAGGAATTGTTGAGAAAACCATGATATCGGATGCAGTTATCACTTCCATATAGGGAAGTTATGTGAATTAAGGTTTCAGGGGAACTGAAATTGCATATGTCCATGAATAGTGAAATTAAATGGAAGGAAAACATTTGGACCTTAATCCTTTTAGGCAACAGAAACTGTTGAAAATCTCTGAAAGCTGTGAACCTTCCCCCCATAAAAATTCGCATACATATAAAAGCTTTCATGCTATTTTGGAGACTTCAGACCCATGATGCCCAGAGGGGTGTGGACCCCACATTAAGTACCTCATATTTAGCTATTCCCCCCAAATTTATGGTTTCTTTTTGTGATAGCTCTCCCTGGCTGGCATCTGGAACTTTCAACCCCCTTACACACATACACTTTAGGGCCAGGTCGCAGCAAAAAAAAAAAAAAATGCCGAACATCTGCTGGGAGGCTGATTCAGTTTTATTCAGGGTGAACAGAAGTGGCCTTAATCCCCCACAGATTTCCTTCACTTTGTTGTGTAGTGGGATCATCTGGGGGAGATTTTAAATTTTCTCAGCATTTATTTATACTTTCATTTATAGTATGTCTGAAAGGAAAACACAAACTTTTAATTGGACTGACTTGGTAATTTGGTTCAGTGGTAGGCTAGGTTCCAGAATGTCTCCATACCTGTTTACCAGATGGTTACAGTTCACATGGGCAGCAAGATCGGCTCGATCTTGGAGATACACGGTCAAGAGATTTTCTTGTCTTCAGTCATTACCATTTCATCTGAATTCATCTCTTTTTCGCATTTTTAGCCTAGCAAACATGACGATGCATTCCTGAACAGACATGGGAAAGGGAGGTGGATAATGACAGTCTACAGAACTTTTTGTTTATCCAGAAATCTACTATCCTCAGGAGGTTGACATATAATCCCATACTTAATCTGTCATCCATACTTTATGTCATAATAATAATAATGATGATGATAATGATAATCATTTACACTTATATAGCCACTTTCATCTAGGGTATCTCAAAGCTTTACAAACACTAATTAATTCTCCTGGTCTCCCTGTGAACTAGGTAAGGCCCATTTTACAGGTGAGACAAGTGAGCCATGGAAAGGACAAATGACTTTCTCAAGGCCATTGGGTAACTGGATGACAGAGCTCAGCAGCCTTGAGAGCTGTCCTTCCAGTTGTCTAGAGCCGGCTGCATCTTGCGGGTGAGTGAGTGGGAGGGACCACACCGGAATGAGGTCTCCTGGGTCTTAGTTACCTAAACCCCAGCAGTGCATAGAAACTCAGGATGAGTTTCCAAAGTCAACACTTTTCTATTCCTAACACACAGCACACACAGCCTGTGAGGGGTTGTTTTTGAGGTCTAAGCAGCAGAGGTGGAGCTGAAGTTGGCTGTTGTATATCTTTGGATAGCAAGGAGAGGAAAGAACTTGGGCAGACAATTGCCTTTTCAGTGGATACTGCTGAGAAGCATTTGCCTTCTCTATGCCGAATCGGAGTAATACTGACTTTTGACTTGTTTTATTCTGTTCCACATATGAACTATTTGATATACGTACATAACAAGGATGGAAAGATTAAAGAGGGTCCAATATACAATTGACAAGGGACCTAATGGAAATTAGCTTCTCATTTTTTCCAGACTTTTCAATTAGAGAATTCTTGAAATTTCCTCAAATGAGTGGTGTAGGGAAAATGACATTCAGTGAGTGCTTCTCCAACATTAATATACATACTAGGGGGCTGTTAAAATGCAGATTGTGGCTCAGTAATTCTGGAGTGGGGCCCACAATCATGCTTTCAGCTGACGCCTGTGCTAAGGTCCCTACAGCATGCTCTGCATAGCAAGACTCCATGCTATTGTTTATTGTTCTGATAAGCCCATTCTCCCAACATACTGCTCTGGAGGAAGCTTTGGTCAACTGCAATGAGGCTTGGGCTTAGAGGACCAAGGCCTGGGTTCAAAAAGTGCTTTTGCTTCTTATTAGATAAGAGGTTTGGGTCACCAAAACTTTCTGAGCCTCAGCTTCCATATCTTTAAATGAAGATCACGAATTCTTCCCTCACAGGTTTGTTGTGTAGATGAAGAATAAAATCACCTAGTTGAAAGAGACTAGCACATGCTAGAATTCTACAACTGTTTATCCATTCTCCTGGGCTTCCTAATTCATCCTGTCTGGCATCTTCCCTAACAAATATTTTATAGTTTTCCCTCTATATCTGCCAAAATCATCAACTATATTTTATTATCTTTCCTTTTTCATATTATTTTACCTCTATAGTCTTTCTCTTCCACATGTACAAGCCAGCATCACGTCAGTATTTTTCTCAATATCCACATGCTTTTCTTAAGCTAAATTTTTGTTTCTCTTTTTTTCTTTTTTTTTCTTTCTTTCTCTCTCTTTCCCTCACCTTCCTTCCTTCCTTCCTTGACAGGGTCTTCCTATGTTGCCCAGGCTGGACTTGAACTCCTGGGCTCAAGTGATCCTCCCATGAAAATGAAACTGACAATTTTTATGAAACTTACAAACCTTCATAAAAAGGAAACTTACAGTCTCCAAATGTGCCCAAATTCTCACCTGTAGTTTATGTCTCAATTGCTAGGTCTGTCTTATTCAGGTCTCAAAGCACTGGTGTGGAACCCCGTCAAGCTGGGGTTACACACTGTCAAGAACACTGTTGGCATGAAAGCAGTACTAATAGTAAAGCAACAGGAGGCATTTTTACAAGAAAGAGCAGTACCCAGATGGATTTTGATAAGGTTGGTATGTACCCCAAGAGGTCATAATTAACCACATCAAAGAAGGAGTGGCTTCTTAAACAAATGGATTTTATCTTGACATCTGCTGAAAACTGTACCAAATGCTCTTACTTTGTTGAAAAACATCTGCACTTTTGGAACCAAGTCTTCATAGCTTTGGACCGATGAACACAATTGAAGAAATTCTTTTATTACTTACATGTTTGATCTCTAAGTCTTTATTTGGCACCTTGCTTCCCTTAGATCCTCCTAGCTTAGACACATCATCTACAATTTGCATAAATGAGAAAGTATTGGGTCATGGCTCAGTTGGGAACAGAAAGAAGTTATCTGATAAAAGAAGAGCAGGAAGAATTCAATTTTCCTACTTCATGGTCAATTTTCATTCTACTGGCTGGAATGCGAGGATGAGTAATTGTTAGAGAATTGAAGGTGGTAGGCAAAACTGCATTAGAATTTAGGTAGGACTCAACCTGGCTTCTGATTAGAATCCTCTGGAGGGGTTTTTGCAGAAAGCTTGATTTAATTGGCCAACTTGGAATTAATAAAAACAAAAACAAAACAAAACAAAACAACAAGCACAAAACGCTAGGACTCTCCAGGTGTCTCTAATGTGTGGCCAGCAGCAGATCTGCTTCTGGGACCAAGCCAGCCACATAAGAGGTCTTTGGACTACACAGCTTTTAATTAGAGAACACCTGGTTTTCTAAAGAAGAGTAGACACTATTTAACTTTATTCTGTCCTGTGATTTTTGGTTTTATGCACATTTGAAAAATAATCATAGACATAAACAAATAAATCAGAAGTGCTCAAGAATATAATGAACATTTGTAATTAAGTTTCAGGCCTGGTACTTTTTAAATATAAAGCTCTAATATTATATTTTCTGCAATTAAGCTTTATTTCTTAAATGTTATTTAATAAAATATTTCACCTTTTATTTCTGTAATAATTATTAAATTATCACTCCTTTTCAAGTGTAGAATACAAAGTTGCTTGTCCTTGTCTATCACTGGAGTTTCTGCCGCTGGGGACATCGTCCTTGGGTTCTTCTCCTGCCTCTCCTTTTTGGTGGTGCCGTACTTTTTAGACGCACTTTCATTGTTTTTCTTAGATTTAGTAAATACGTTTGAGGCTAATCTTGCTGTTTTGTGGTTTTTATTGTGTTTCTTCATTTCCAACATTACTTGGGGATATGTGTGGCTATGCTGTTTCCCACTTTATCCCTCACCAGGGAGTTCTTGGCACAGCGTTTTAGAATGTACAGAGATAAACCAAATGTGCCTCGTGGAGCATAATCTTGATGTCAGAACATCTGAAAACCAGGCTAAGTGATGAGCATGTGAAGGAAGTGGAGACAATTGTCCTAAGCAATTATGGTGTGAAATTATATGGTAAATGATAACTTCCTTAAATACATTTTCTTCCTTAATAAGAGGAATTTTCCTTTTTAATTGAAGAAAAGTCAGACCCTCCAAGGCTCTAACTCTGTTCCTTGACATGCAACTTCCTTTAGGGCAGGGACGGTACTTAGCATTCACCTACGTTGCCACTCCCTCTGCCATATTCATGATTGATAGGAGTAATAATTGATCAAAACATTCTTTCCTGCTGGATCTGAATTTGGCCTTGAAATCTTTCTAATTGATTGGTGTTGGTATTAAATATGATGCCTATTTGTATTCACTACCTTAAAAGTCTCTTGCTAATTACTGCTTCTAGGAGGGTAATTCTACCCTTTAACACCAAACGGACTTCATGACCCATACTTGAGTAATTTTCCTATAATACCCAGTTAACAGTTGAGACTACATTGGAATATTTTATTAAGACTGTAATAGAGGCTAAGTGACTAACAATGTGGAAATAGGGCAACATACATCTTGTCCATTCCTCTCTAACCCGTCCTTGGCCTGGAATCTCCTAGAATGTCTCCTTGTATATCTCCTGTTTTTCTTCCAAGAGGAAGAGATCATTTTAAACTTCTTATCCTTTAGAATATTTCAGTATCTTCAGGAATTTGAAATTTAGATCCAAGAAAATGAAGCACCAAGAGAGAAGAATTGTTCTATTTGTTGCCTTCTGAATTGCAAGTGAATTGCCTGAGACTTCTGTGAGGATTGGCAACAGAATGTCCCTACAGCACGTCTTTAAGAGAGATCACACTTAACTACACTTCTGTTATGACCTCAAAATCCCAACATTCCTTCAGGAGATCCACACATTACAAGGTTATAAACATTGTCTTCAAATATATGAATAGCTACCCTGGAGAAGAAGGTGTGGGGTTATTGCGTATTGCTCCCAAGGATCAGCTAGACCAGTGGTAGAAATTAGAGGATGGGCCAGACTTGACTTTAACCTCAGGTTATATTTCCTACCAATAAGAGTTGCCTTAACATTATTAACCTGTCTTAGGTTTTAGGGTGCTCCCAGTCACTGCCAATATTTAGGCAAACGCTTACAGTTGAATGGACTCCTATCTTAGATGAAAAATAGAACTAAATCTCCCTTCTAGAGGGAGACTCTTCGGTAAGTTAGGTATAGCTAACTTACACAGTACAATATGTGTATTGGTAATGTGGTAATTTATAAGCTGTTTCAATTTTTCTATTCTGACACTTGTAGGCCAATGCATGACTGGTCATAGATGGTGATGATGCATCTGCAACTTCTAAGTGGAAAGGTCTTTGAGTGGGAATTGAAAAGACAAGGTGATGAAAAATAACAGTGTGAGAATATATCCTGTTACATGTTTATAAGTGAATACAACCTAGTTGTATTATAACATATAATTGTGCAAATTAAAAATATGTATGTACAATCGATGATTACAAGTTTATAAGTGAGTGGAACGGTCAATTTTAAAAGAATTTTTTATATAATTTTGATCTTAACAATTATAAGATGAAATATTATGTGGCTAAAATAGCACTGCTATAGAAAATATATAATGGTTTGGGGAAATATTCACAGAACAGAAGAAAAACAGATCACAAAGATAACATGCGAAGAATGATTCTACTTTTCATGGGCAAAAAGCGTATATTTATGTTTTTAAAATAGGTTAAAGATGCTTTTTAATTTTGTAAGAATTAAATGGACTGAAAGGGTATACCACAAAAAATTAGTCATGGTTATTGCAGAAGAGTAGACTTATGGGTGACTTTTGTTTCCATTTTAAATGTTTTCTCAAAGTTCCAAAGTTCCTAAAGTGAGCACACACTACTTCAGTGATGTATTAGTCTTATATTGCTGCCATAACAAATTATGGCAAACTCAATGGCTTAAACACAAATTTATTATTATGCTTTCTGCAGGAATCCAACATGAGTTTCACCAGGTAAAATCCGTGCTACATTCCTTTCTGCAGGTGCTTAGGGGGAATCCATTTCTCACTCTTTTCAGCTTCTGGAGGCTGCCTGCATTTCTTGGCTGCGGCCCCCTTCCTTCATCTTCAACTCTGACCATTTTTTCATAGACATACCTTCCTCTGACTGGCTTCAACTGGAAAAATTTCTCTGCTTTTGGATTCTCATGGTTAGGTTGGGTTTACCTATGTAATTCAGATTAATCTATCCATCTCAAGGCTCTTAAACATTAATCACATCTGAAAAGTCCCTTTTGCCGTGTAAGATAACATATTCACAGGATCCAGGAGTTAGGACATGAATATCTTTGGAGCAGGGCCATTATTCTGCCTACCACATGTTGTCAGAGAAATAAAACACACTGTAAATATGTACTGAATCCCTACTGGGCTCATAATGTGCTTTCCAAAAGAAGCAAAGTCACGTATGAGGCCGTGCTCCCAGGCTAGCCATCAGAGCCTATGTGACCCATGGTAGGGGGAACTTTGCTCTTTCAGGGACTACTGGGTAAGAGCACCAATGGGACAATTTGACGCAAGCACCATGGCAAACAATGTTTCTTGGAAATGTGTTCAGAGTTCTGGAATGGATGTCAGTGACATGTCCCTTCCTCTGTCTTCTCAGCCTCTGTTCTTACCCTCTTCTTTTCCCCTTATGCTTATCCTCATCTCTCCCTTCTCTTCGTGTGTTTGGGAATAGTGGGTGGAGACTCAGTTTCCAGTCTGCAAGTGGTGACGCCACTTACGCATGGCCTGTGGCGAGGGTTCGAGCAGGGTGAGGGTAGGGGCTGAGGGACAGCTGAGGAATGAGGTGGGTTTGAGAGAAGGCAGCTGTGGGGCCTCCTTTTTGGTGTGACCCTCTGGGGGTGTCCTGGGAGATTCTGGCTCTCTCCTGTAGTTTATTCAGGGGCCCAAACGATTGACTCGCCTACTTCTTTTCAGGGGCCTCCACTGGTGTCATTGAAGGTTTCTGTCCCTACTTGCTCATCATGGAAAAAAACATAGTTGTTCACACAAGCCGAAGCCCGTCTGCAGTTTTCTGAGGGCTTTTGTTTCCAGCAACTGGGGACAATAACCTCTCTCACCTGTTCCTTTCTATTCGTTCTTAAGCGTGTTACGCCAGGTGCTAGGGCAGGAGTGCTGTACAGGGAGGGCTGCCTCAGAGGGGGAGACACAGAGAAAGGGCTGGCAAAAGGCTCTGCCGTTGGTTCTGGTGGCAGCCATTGTGAGGGAGGAGAAGGTCTGCTGTCCCTCTAGAGAGTGAGCCCAGGCCACCACCATCCCTGATGGTTGGATCCCAACCAACGCACAAGTTTGTCTCCTCACAATGTTCTAAAGCTGGTGAGTAGATGGTTTTCTTACGTTCAGAGCTTGCTTTGCAGTTACTTGAGGAAGTGTCTGGAGAAGGCTCTTCAGCGACAAGCCTCAAGCTGCCGTCTTTTTGAGTAGTTACGGAGAATACTGCTCCTGCTTGGGAACTTGGACTGGCCTCCTGATGGTGATGACGGTAAGTAGCTGCCACTTGTGAGTGTGTACCCTGTTTCAGACACTGTGCTAAGTGCCCACCTGCACTCAGGCTAGCTGTCACCTAGTAAATGCTTGTGATAATACTATGACATAACACTATTTTGTCATTGTTATGTGCCAGTGATTTCAAAAGAGCACTGAAAAATGTATAAAACTTTGCACTAAGTCGGTGCAATATGAACGTCATGCAAAAATTGAGAATAAAATGCACTGAATAAAGCGCTGAAGTCACGGAAAGGGCTCAGCTGACGGTTGTGCTAAGCTCTGGAATGACACACACGGAATAGAATCTAGAGTCCTTTCCCTCTCCTCCGCCCCTCCACTCTCTGGCTCACCAGCCCGCAGCCACTCTGGTGCTCGCTTCTCACCCCGGGGCACACACAGCCTCCATCCCTGCTGGGGGATGAACAGCACTCCCTGCCACTGCCCCAGATTCATGTGTCAAAGTCCTAAACCCCAGTGTCTCAGAATGTGCCTGTGTTTGGAGAAGGGGCTTCTAAAGAGATAATTAAGGTAATGTGAGGTCGTTGGGGTGGGCCCCAATCCATTATGAAGGTAGTTTCTAGTTCCTTTCTACTAAATAACCTTTGATAAAGGGAATAGTTCTGGTCCCCTGAAGCCACTGGGCAAGGTCCACGAAATGAGGATATGTGCTGCGGCAATCACAAGTTATTCTGTCTTTTCCTGTTCATTTGCTCCAAGTTCAGGCTTTTAAAAATTCATTTTTATTAAATCATTTGACTTTTTCTACAATATGCCCTGCAAATGCTGGTTGTCTGCTTTACTAATTAACAACAATGGCTGCGTGTTAACTGAGGCACCCTCCCCCTCTCAGACTTCAGTGTGTTCTCCTGCATCTGTGTATTGTCCTTATGGAATCAGCATTCTGTGTATCATGGAACTGGGAGCTGGCAGGAAAAGCAGCTCTCTCCTTGGAATCAGGACTGAAAATAGATTTCCCCGTTGGGCAGAAATAAAGATGCATGAAGTCTCTTGTGCATCCCGTTTAATACTCCCAGCAGCAGTAGTTCTGGGATATTATTATTTGAAATGCTTTTTGCCCATGATGATGAGGATACGTGAATATGCATATGATAGAATATTAGCTATGGCAGAAATTCCATTTATTGTTGTAACGAAACCCAATCTTGGCAGTCATTTACCAGTCAGGATAGCTGGTCTCACAATTTCATATGGAAATATTGTATTTGAAGATATATGATCTTTCATAATTTTGTTTCTGATATGGGTGAGCAGCAATCTGAGAGCTGTCAGATTAAATAAAGAACCGTGATAATTTATTTTATTATTGGGAATAGAAATGGAGCTGACTGAAAAAGAACAGATAAACTTGTTAACATTTCAAAAAAGAGCTTATTAGAAATGAATACAATTTCATGAAAATTCCAGTGGTGTTTAATTTAAGTAATATTATTACTGCCTTACAGAAACTGTTGCAGTCAACTATGGGACAGGTTACTTTTCACATGTATTTGTGTCATAGGATTTTTCAACTCCTGTAATAGGGTAGAAAATACAAAAATTTACTGATTTTGTTTAAAGGAAGCCAAAGAAAAAGCAAGGGACAAGATGTTGACAAAGCAAATGAAAGCTCAAAATGACAACTCAAACCAAACTCAAAGCACATGGAGGGTACCCATTTGCTAATCAGAATTTTTCTGGGTTTATTGTTGCTGTAAAGCTATAGAATGAACTCTGACTCATAGTTCCAGATTGACAACCATCTTTTTTCCTTAGCAGACAAAAAGGCACTTCCTTTTCTTGGCTGTCAGCTGCTACGGCTATGCAGTGAGCACCCGAGGACCAGGTCAATGTGAACACACAGACCGGTGAACGATTTACATTGTAACGGCACAAAATCAAACCTCAGTTTTGGACTTTGGTCTAATGGCAAAAATTTAATATCGAGGTACTGATTAAAGTAAAACCTCCCTGTTTCAAGAGGTTTATTCATTTTTTTAAAGTCCTGTTAGTAACTGAATGAGTTTATAGTTCTGAATAGCTCTATGTATGGTCTATAGTAAACAACCTGAACAGCCGTTTCTAAATGAGTTCTTTATATTCAGCCTCTAGAAACTTGTAATTACATTTGAGGCAGGACATGTGATACCAGAAGATATAAAGCTATTCAGCCCCGACTGCCACTTGGATTCAGGGAAGGCAGTTCGGCAAGGTCAGCGGAACATGCGAGAAAATCACTGCCATTAATCATCTCTTAAAGTGGAACTGAAGAAAGCTTTTCCTTAAAAACAAATAGATTTACTCTTTTTTCATTAGTCCTGGGCTTTTAAAATAAATTGTGATGAGCTTGCATTTTCAGCAGCAATTGATCTTTTCTGTCTTACATTTCCTACCTTGCTAGGTGATGTTAGGAAATTACAGGCATAGGTACTGTCGCAGCATTCCAGTTTGAAAAGTGGAAGCCCTGGAAGAAAGTTAAAAATGAAATCCTCTCATTTTCAACAACTCTGGAATCAAATGTGTGGATGCTCCAAGAATTTCTTCCCATCTATAGCTACGAAAACACACTCTAGGAGAAGACATATGTGCCCAAGGAAATACTGAGATATTTGAATATGAACGATCTTTGAATAAATAGGCCATGTTTTAAATGTACTTATGTTAGCAAAACAAAAAAAAAGTGATAAATTTGAAACAGTACCGTTTCCAGATACATTGACCCAAATCTAACAGTTTACTGATAATTTTACCAACCTGCAAAAATTTTGTCAATTTTCTTATTCTTTCCATCATTCATTCATGATTTAGAAAAATATTTATTGGGCCTCGCTTGGTTCTACAATTAATGGCAGTGACCGTCTAGGGGTTTGAAGTTCCTTAATCATGCTTAGAAATATATATTCAATTTATCTTAACATTCCTGTGGTGTGTCTTCTAATCCTTTAGATTAGAATTAGGTCCAATCTAATTTCTTTCTGGTCTTGGCTCTTTTTGGTCAGCCTTTGTAAGGGGGAGAAGTCAACCCTTTCCTTACAAGCCTGGGGCATGGATTGGCCTGAACTGGTGGCACACAAGGTGGCACATGCTGCCCATGGAGGACGTGGCCATACACTGTTCTCTAAACATGCACCTCATTTGCTTGTTTCTGATGTTTGCAGATACCTTTTTCTCTGTTTTCTCCTGTTTCAATCTTTTGTACTTTAAACCGTTCTTTAAAACTCAGCTTAAATCATTTTTCTTTTTTAAAACTTCTTTACTTTAATCTTTCTTCTTCATCCTCCTCTAAAATTTCCATTTATTTGTATTTTTCATTTTGTACACATCTAGAAGTGCGTATGGTGGTTAGATTTTTTTCCCCTCGTATTTTCACTAGATTGAAAGTTCTTTGACAATAATAATGGTTCTCATTTATCTTAGCCCCTAGAGAGTTTTGTTTGCTGTCTTTCAAACAGAAGATGCCTGATAAATATTTGTTAACAATGTTGGGAGGAATTAGATGCAATATTAGTGATACACATCTGGCATTTGGATTTTATTTTTGCCTTTATTTTTTCATCCGTTCCCAGAAATGGTAACAACAAAAAAAAATGAATGCCTATATGAAGACTACATTTACAGTCAAAGAGTCCCTGAATGAGAGTGAAACAACTGAGGCTAGAGTTTAGCTCTTTATGTTAAATTTGTGGCACTAATTTTCCCACTGGCAGTTTGGGAAGTCACCAACACAGACATCACGTCATTGCAAACCAGGAGGCCAAGCATAGCTGTGGGAAAGAAAGCCATGTGCAAAAGGAAATATCCAAAATAATAGAATGGAGGGGCTAGAAAATCACCACCATGAATGCCTTTTTTGTAGTCTCATTTTCCCCAAGGTTGCTCTGGTATGAAAGTCCTTCTTTAAGAAGATAACATAAAAAGAAATAAGTGGTGGCAAAAAAAAAAAAAAAAATTTTCACTCTTGCAATGGCCTTGCATGTTCTTTGGCTATTTCAATGTAATGTTTATCTAATAAATAGCATTTCAGTGTTAAACAGTAGAGCTGTGTCTGCGCTTCTGTGCCAAAAGGCTGGACCTCCTTCAGGTCTTGCCATGCTCTTACTGCTGAAAAAGCTCTATTTTAATGAAAAGAGATACTATGTGACTGGAGCCAGTACCAGTGATGCCTGCTTAACATTTTCATATTTCTGGATAGTATATAAGTCTTCAAATGGAATCACAAGTTCTCCTTTGTGTGTGTCTTATGTGTGTGCATGCATGCATACATGAAAAATGTAATTTCAACAAAAACTGACAGTATAAAGCACTCAGAGGATACTTTTTGGAGATATAATTCTGTGTAACTGCTTTTTGTACAATGTTTAAGAAAGAAAGGCATCAGCGATGTGTATTGGTGCATCTGTATAAAAAGTGAGTCAATGTTTTGATGTCCAAGTTAAAAGATGGAAGGAACGAGAAAGACTAATGTGTTTGGGTATGAAGTCTAAAAAAAGATGTTGATTCCAGAACAGAGGAAGTGAAACCTATGCCCAATATCCTGCCTCAACTCTTAAACAGTAAACACATTTAGATGGTATCTGAATCATTTTTGAGACTGAATTTCAGAAATGTGGTTGGTGTCCAAACTTTGCTTTTCTCCAGAGGAGGGAAATGTTTCTTGAAAACAGTAAGATGGACTTTCAACATGGTAGAGTGAGGACATGACCCTGAGAAGGCAGGTCAAGGAGAGACAGGTTAAAGAGGAAAAAAATGTAGAATTTATGTTAAATTTGTAGCACTATTGAGAAGAATGTATAATATTGCCCTGTTTATCTAATCTACCCCTGTAAACTCAGAAGAAAATGTTGATATGGTTCTAAGGCAATGTTTATGCTCTGACAAGGTATGTGGATTTGTTTTATGGACCAAGGAGTTGCAGGTTGGAAAACAGGAACAAGAAACTGGAAATGGAATTTGGTTGAAGTGTTGTCATCACCAGTCTGAACTCCTCACTAAACCTCGCATGTTCACTGATCCATTCCATTCATTTGAAAAACTATCAAGCAGCTTCTGGGAGCACAGGAAGGATAGCTACACTGAAATAAATAGGTCCTGTCCCAGAGGAACTTAAAATCAGTCAGGTGTCAATTATGGGACCCATTGTGAAAAGTTCATACACCCTGAAGCTGGGGCTTATTTTAATGTTGATGGACATAGACATGGTGTTTGTGTGTTTATGGGAAATGAATTATGTTTACCTGGCTGCCTTCCCCCTTCGTTGGGAACCGTCCTTGCCAGCGGTGGTGCCTTTGTGGCCTCCACCGATTTACCTAGGTCTCCTTTACTTGGGACCATCCCTTCTTCCAGCTCTCTCTTCTCTTTCCTTCCAGCAAATACAGCTGCCCGTGTGCTGTTCTCCCAGATTCCAAGTCTCCTTTATCTGAAAAACTTCTTGGTAAAGTATCAATAGATTCCTTTTCCCAGTTAACATATTTATATTGGAATAGCACAATGAAGACACATGCGTTAAGCCTGGGGAAGTGCTCTAATGCTAACAATTTCAAGTCATGGCAAGCTAAGGCGTGATGGTGGGGAGTCACTGGAGTCCCCTCAAATAGTAGTCACACTCCATGGCTGCTGTCTGTATCCAGAAGAATGGCGGCTGACGCATCAACCTGGTTCCAGGAGCAGCTGGAGGGCTTGCGGGTGTGCTGGGATACATCCACCCCTGTAGTTCAAGTTCTCCCTCTGGGCTATCACTCCTCAGAAATGAGGGAAGAATTCTGGAATGTTTTCACCTATTATTTCTTCAAATATTCCTTTTCCGCTATTTCTAGCATCAGTGTATGTTTTTTTTTTCCTTATTTAGATTCACAAACAGTAAAATTGATGATTTTTTGGTATATCATCCTATGAATTTTAACATTTGCATAAATTTGTATAATCATCACCACAATCGGAATACAGAATAATTCCATCACTCTTTTGGTCCTCTCCCCACTCACACGTAATCCTTGCAAATAGTGATCTGTTCTCTGTTGCTATGTCGTATATTTTTTCAAAGTGTCACATGAATGGAATTGTATAATATGTAATGTTTTGAGACGGGCATCTTTCATTCTGTATAATGCCTTTGAGATTCATCCAAGCTGTTGCAAGTATCAGTGGTTCCTTCCTTTTTATTGCTGAGTAGTATTCCATCGAATGGATATTTATCCACTAACTCACTGAAGAACATTTGGATTGTCTCCCTTTTTTGATGATTATGAAAAGAGGTGTACAAATTTTTGTGTGAACGTTAGTCTATTTTTCTTTCTTTTTTTTTTTTTTTTTTTTTTTGAGACAGAGTCTCACTCTGTTGCCCAGGCTAGAGTGCCTTGGCATCAGACTAGCTCACAGTAACCTCAAACTCCTGGGCTCAAGCAATCCTTCTGTCTCAGCCTCCCAAGTAGCTGGAAATACAGGACTGTGCCACCACGCCTGGCTAATTTTTTATATATATTTTTAGTTGTCCAGCTTATTTTATTTCTATTTTTAGTAGAATCAGGGTCTCACTCTTGCTCAGGCTGGTGTCGAACTCCTGAGCTCAAACGATTCCACCCGCCTTGACCTCCCAGAGTGTTAGGATTACAGGCGTGAGCCACTGCACCCGGCCCCATAAGTCTTATTATTACTATTTTTTTAAGAGACAGGATCTCACTCTGTTGCCCAGGCTGGAGTGCAGTGGTGCAATCATAACTCACTGCCGACTCGAACTCCAATGGTCTTTCTGCCTCAGCCTCCCCAGTAGCTGAGACTACAGGCGTGAGCTACTGTGCCCAGCTCTGAACATAAGTTTTCATTTATCTTGGGTAAATACCTAGGAGTGAGATGGCTGGGTCATACAGTAAATGTATGAAAAAATGTAAAATAAAAAACAATTGCAAGAGACTGCCAAACAATTTTCCATTGCTCCAGAATAAATGATGCTATAGAAATGGATCTTCCAGTGCCTCTGAACTCTCCCATCTAAAAGCAAAGCAAAGAGTACTGTTTCCTCCAAGAAGCAGCCATTGGTCATTTGTCTTACTCAGTGTTTATTGCTAGCTGCTGCTGTGAGAATTCACCCTGGGGAAGGCAAGCACTTTGTATCTTTCCATACAGAATTGGGATGCCTTACGGCTGAGCCAAGGGTGCGTGCTGCTTAGATGTAGCTTAGGTTGAGTCTCTGTCTAGGCCCACAAAATCAAGCAAAGCTTGGAGTAAATTATATAAAAACAATGGGGGACTTGTCATGCTTGCTGCCTAAGCTCAAAGGAAGAAAACACACCTGGGGTTCTGCAGCATAACACTCGGCTTGATACTCTGTATTAAACATTCAACAGGAACGATGGCTGAATCACTGTCTTCTAAAAAGTATCATCGAAATGTGAAGAGATAGTGTGACAATCCTATAGCACTCTTGTTGCTGGTTGTCTTTTCTTCTCATTGGTCTGAGTGACGGAAACAATTCCTTCAGCCGAAACTGCTGGGAATTCAGATTAGCTAGCATCACACGGACCGTTTAATGGAATGCATCAGCATTTGCACACAGCAAGAGGTTAAGCAAATCTTAGGAAAAGCTTTTTACTAATCACAGAAAAAGCTGCACTTTATTTATATTTTAACACATCCCACTGTGCTAAACCCAATGAAATGAATCAGAGATAGTTGTGTAATGAATATACATACACAATTCAAGCAATTTTGGTAATACGAAAAAAACCGTCTTATTTAAATTCTATAATACCACAACTTTAAATCACTCCTAGAAAAACTGTAAAATAGAAAAATTGATATGTGTAAAGAACATAATGCATCAGGGATCATATCAGACAAACCTACAATTATAAGAAGAATTATGGTAGAAGATAAGTAGCAGTTTGAGAACCTCAAAAGGCTTTTTGGCTTGTGTTGAATGACCACCCAAAAGTTTCATTTCTCAGACAAAAGTTCTGTCTCTGGAGTTGGAAAAGTTGGACTGGAACTCTTATGAGAGCAGGTATTTCCTCCTGGTTTGGTTTAATGAACCATATCACCAGAACAGCTTCTCTCAGGGTATTTAGCATCTCTGCTATGGCCCCTTTTAGAAATCAGAAGTTTAGCGATCCTACAACAATTAAAAACAAACAATAAAATAGCCACTCATATGGTTGCGTAAAATCTTGCCAGTCCCTGTTTCCTCTCCCAAATGTCTAGACTGGCACACAGCTGACTGGGTGTTCACAACCTCGGACTAACTTTCCGGAAGTAGTTTCTCCTTTCTCTCTCACTAGGCTGCTTTCGCAGAAGGAATCAGAGCTAGGTTCTCTATTCTTCTTCTTCTTCTTTTTTTTTAACTTGCCTAGAGTCAAACAGCAGGTCCGGGTATTTGTGGTCACCTAGTTTGAAATGCCTTCTCTCTCCTCTGATGGCCAAGTACCCTAGGATCCTATGTTTGAGTGTCACTCTTGTGATATTTAACCTTCACTGACTTGCATGTTCATCAGATTTGTCCACGTCTTTTTCCTTTAACAGACCAGGTTCATCACAGGCCAGGGCATGATCATCCAGTTTTTGCATCTCCCTTGATATCTAGCCATGTGGTAAAAGGAGTAGACTCTCAAGAAGTATGTGTTAAAGATTGAATTTACTCACACATTCAACAAATATTTAGTGAGCACCTACTATGTGCCAGGTACTAGTCTAGGCACAGAGATGATCAGCTGCAAAGCATGCAGAAATAAGACTTCTGCCCTCAAAGATCTTATATTCTGATAAAGGAGAGGATATGAACTGTCTTGACTGGTACACATTTCACATTAAAAGTGATTATTTTGTTCCAGCACAGAATATTCAGCCTCAGGTGCTATTTCAGTCCTGCAGATATAATTGAGGAGTGATAAAGTGCATACATTTTTTTCTATTTACCATGTTTGTAGCATTCTAAATAAAGCAGTGTTAACATTGCAGCATCCTGTCTGAGAATGACAGATACTTACATCTGAATACTTTTGTAAATTTTGTGCTATCTTCAGGTCTATGTGATTTCTTAAATATCCAAAACTGATATGGATTACTCATTGAAATTTGAAATGGTAATTTTTAGTCACCAAGTAGGAACGAAAAATGAAAATGATTGTTTCAAGATCCTGCAAGATGTTTTGCTATAATTATATACCAGGTTTAATAATGGTTGACTCTGACACATACATTTCAACATTCTGTTGGAATTAATTGAGGTAAAATATTTGTGGGTCTTTTCCCTCTTTTCTTCTCTCAGTATTTATCATTCAAATGGATGAAAGGAGCCTGATTGCTAACTGAGAAGAGTTCACTAGGTCACATTTTTTTGTTGTTGTTAAAGCTGCATAGCCACAAATTATTGTTATTTGTTACCTGTCTCCATCCTCAGCCATGTTACCTGGTGAACAAGTTGCACCGAGAGATACTATTTTCATATAATGCCACAGGGCATATGCATAGAAGTTTTTCACATCTGACCTCATGCAACAGAAAGGCATTTGAACTAATTCCAAACGAATCGTCATTTAACCAATTCCTAAAGAACTCATCTTTTAAATGTACAAGCTGCCTTGTATAGCTGAACAATTACAATTCTTAGAGGTCACTGTGCATCCCATTTACCACAGAAATAGCCGTGTGATAATTTGGAACAGTTTGATTTATTATTTTCCTTATATGCCTTCTTTCTGGTATAAAAGCATTAAGGAATTTTGACATAATGATAAGCTGCTATTTAAGATCCTCGCTTGTGAAGATTGGAATGCAGTGCATGCAGAAGAAATTTACAAGCTATGCATTTATGCTAGGTTAGAGCCAACAACACTGAGCATTGTCTAAAGACAGGAAACAATCTACATTTCAAATTGTATTACCTTGATTACATTGACCATGAAGATGATTATCAGAAAAATTTGATACTATCTCTAAGATTCTTATAGGAAGCAAAATATCTTGGTGTGAACTAAAAACATTTAATTGCTACCCACATATTTTGTTTTTGAAATGCCAAACATCTTAATGTTAAGAAACATTTGGATAACTGAGTGTGTTTTTAAAGTTTTTTTTTTTTTGTGAATTTATGCTTGTCATAATGTGGTTATAGCTGTATAGTCAACATCAGAACATGATCATTTTGTAGTTTTATATGAAAACACGAACACATAATTGTAAAAGTCTATCTGGAAAATATTTCTTTGCCATATAGAAGTCTCTCTGATTTCTGAAGAAATTGCATCCAGTTGTATAGGGATATTTATAAGAATAATATATGGATGAGAGTGATCATTATCCAATTAAGCTGATGTTTTACAGGAGGGGACCTTGGAAAGCTAGGGTTATATATCAGGATGGAAATAAAGGAAACTTAATTTCAATTCAGGAAACTGGATTTGGAGAGTTTTATAGATTCATAGGATAATTTTGTCACCTAAAGTAAGTGAACGATCTCTCGTATGGCATTTAGGATTCTTGGTAATGGTTGGCAAATAGACCAAAACTTCCATTAAGTGAAATTGCTGCAAAAATTAATATTCTAATAATATAACAATATTCCAAAAATGTAATGATTAGATTATATGACAATCATACAGAGAATAATTACATTAAATATAAATTTTATGTTTAAATTACATTAAATATAAAAATAATTGTAAAATAATAAATATTAATCTCCTTGGAATAATTGTTATGGAAATAAAATGCATTTGATTTAAAGATATATACTAAACAAATAGAATTGAATAGAAATTTGAAGTACTTAGGAGAAGATATAAGAATTATATCAGGAGATATTGTATTTCATTATATTTAAACAAATCGCTGTGTCAATGAGAATAGGAGAACCTTTCCCCCATTTGTTTTGTATCCTTCTTTAGTTCTCTGAAGAGTTTTGTATACAGCCTCAGATACTCAGTTACATGCTTGTTTATCCTAAAAATGTCCCAAAATTCATTGGCCAAGACATTAACATTATAATTTATGAGATACCTATGGAGAAAAACAAAACATCTCCCTTCTGCATGCTAAATGTCTCTAGGCACTTTTTTCTAAACTTATTTTATGTAAATCAAAAAATAACACAAATTAACAAAAGCCTCCAAAAGTTCTTATTTCTGTTATTCATTTATTCAACATAAATTTAGTAAACATATACTGTATGCAAAGCATATTGCTCCACACAGAAGGGATGTGAAAAGGGAAAAGGGAAGGGAAGGGAGAAATGATACTTCTGGAAGAGACACCATGTCCCAAGCATGGTGCTAAACATTTTCTATCTAAGACATAGTTACTGCCTTCAACAAGTGTGCAGTCTGGTAAAGAGGACAAGGTGGGTACATACCCACAATCAGAGGCAGCATGTGAGCAGTGCCACAAGACAAACACAAACTGGAGCACATGTGACAGTGGAGAGGCAGAGACCCCTTTCACCTGGTGAGGTCAAGAAATCTCACCCTTGGAAAACGGCTGGGATTTCCATAGCAGAACACAGGACGTGGGCAATCTAGAAATCAGCAGAAGCAGATGTGTGATGCAAACTGTACGGGTAGGAAAGAGGCTGGGTATGCTTGAGCAAAGAGAAATATTAAATAACAAGTTAGCTGGTGCACAGGGCACATCGGTGCCTCCCAAACACGTCAGACAAGAGAATTATTAATACTTGTACATGAGGGTGTATGGGGGGAGGATTCCTTAGCCCCTCCTAGACACATTGATTCAGAATCTCTAGGGTACATTTTTTGGCAAACATTTTTCTTTTTAAAATAAACACTTAAAGTGATTGCTCACATCAGGTGAGTTTGGGAAGCCTGGGACTGGGAGGCCTGGAATTGTAAAGGAAGATCTTGCATTTGAATTTTACTCAGAAGACAAAATCAGTTGCAAGTAAGAATTCCCACCCTTCTGGGCTGCTAATTGGTGCTTCTGTGTCACTGAGTTGGGCTGAGTTGGGCTATGGTCACCATGGCCCATTTCTTTTTTTTTTTACTTTTATTTCTTTTCTTTTTTATTTTTTTAGAGGTATAATAATTTTTAATTTTTTTAAATTTCAGAATATGACAGGGGTACAAATGTTTAGGTTACATATATTGCCTTTGCCCCACCGACCAGACATGTCCAACCCCCAGACAGTGCACACTGCACACATTAGGTGTGAAAATACCTGTCCCCTCCCCCCCACCTGCCTGGCACCCGATGAATGTTTCCATGTTGGTGCAATAGTAATTGCGGTTTCGGATCGTGAATTTTAAATCATTATAACTAGGCTCAAACACATCTTTATTAATCAAAATAGGAACCATTACAATCAACATATTTTTGTCAATGAAAAGGCAGATGAAGCAAAGCTTCGTAGCCCAATTCGTTCAACTTTTGAAGCATTGGTTGTGTCACGTGCTGTTGGGCATTGTTGTGGAGAAGAATTGGGCCCTCCCTGTTGACCAATGCCAGCTGCAGGCACTGCAGTTTTCAGTGCATCCCATCGATTTGCTGAGCATGCTTCTGAGATGAAATGGTTTTCCCGGGATTCAGAAAACTGTAGTGGATCAGACCAGCAGCAGACCACCAGTGATCATGACCTTTTTCTGGTGTAAATTTGGCTTTGGGAAGTGCTTTGGAGCTCCTTCTCAGTCCAACCACTGAGCTGGTCATCGCTGGTTGTTGTACAAAATCTGCTTTTAGCTGCAGGCCACAATCCGATTGAGAAATGGTTCATTGTTGTTGCATACAATAAGAGAAGATGACACTTTAAAATGACAATTTTTTGATTTTCGGTCAGCTCATGAGGCACCCACTTACCGAGCTTTTTCACCTTTCCAATTTGCTTCAAATGCTGAATGACCGTGGAATGATCCACGTTGAGTTCTTCGGCAACTTCTCAAGTAGTTGTAAGAGGAGCATCTTCGATGGTTGCTCTCAATTGGTCATTGTCAACTTCCGATGGCTGGCCACTGAGCTCCTCATCTTCAAGGCTTTCCTCTCCTTTACGAAACTTCTTGAACCACAACAGCAGGGCATGCACATTAGCAGTTCCTGAGCCAAACGTGCTGTTGATGTTACGAGTTGTCTCTGCTGCTTTACGACCCATTTTGAACTCAAGAAAATAGCTCAAATTTGCTTTTTGCCTAACATAATTTCCTTAGTCTAAAATAAATGTAAAATAAATGGCAAGTAGTAAGTCATTAGCAAGAAAACATAAAGTGGGAAATGAGCATTAAAATGATGTATAACATAACCACATTTATTTATGTATGTATTCCAATATCAAATGGCAAATTTCAACAATGCTAAAACCACAATTACTTTTGCACCAACCTGTGCTACCTACTATACGTGTACATAAGTGTTGATCGGTTAATACCAATTTGGTGGTGAGTACACGTGGTGCTTGTTTTTCCATTCTTCTGATACTTTGCTTAGTAGAATGGGCTCCAGCTCCATCCAGGATAATACAAGAGGTGCTAGATCACCATTTTGTCCTGTGGCTGAGTAGTACTCCATGTATATATATACCACATTTTATTAGAATAAACATTGTTAAAATATCTATACTAGC
>CAUYSK010109866.1:0-18939 GCA_963575035.1 Avahi laniger
TGCCCAGCTAATTTTTTCTCTATATATATTTTTTTTAGTTGTCCAGATAATTTCTTTCTATTTTTAGTAGAGACAGGGTCTCACTCTTGCTCAGGCTGGTCTCGAACTCCTGACCTTGAGCGATCCACCTGCCTCGGCCTCCCAGAGTGCTAGGATAACAGGCATGAGCCACCATGCCTGGCCTGTCAGCAAAAATTTTGAAACCTAATGTCCCATAATACTGTAAGGTTGATGAAATTATACTATATCAGGAAGCCATTAATTAGGTTTTCAAAAATATTTAATAACATAGAAAAATGCTAATTTATAATAAAAATTAAAAGAACAGCATACATGTATATAATACATATATATACAATTTTGTGTGTGAATTAGCAAATGCTGAACACAGCTCCTTGGGGAACTAGCGGGTTGTCTTCCTGTGAGCCTCTGGTCACAACTTTTTCATCAATCAATTAATATATAACCTTGTTTTATATATGTTTCTGTTTACAGACACCTTATTTAATATATATTTTTGATTCACTAACGTTGAACTCATGATCAACTGCACTATAACTCATGTCTGAATGAAGCTTACTTAACACAGATATCTTCTCCTCAAAGCACATCACAGCCTTCTCACATTTAGGAAAACAAGATAGCACTGCAGCACCACATTTGTGGGCCATTTTAAATAACAAAATCACCAATAAAAGCACAAAAATTTGAAAAACATGGCACTTAATATACTGCAAAAGGATGTGTTTACAGTATAAGACTGAAACAAGAAGGCAAAGCATAACTTTGTTCAGTCTCAGTTGGGAATGTGTGTGTTGGGTGCCTCAAATTTGTTGCCACTCTACATATCTATGAATGACCATGAAAGAATGTCAAGTATTAATTTGAGGGTTATAAATTTTAGTGAGTAGGGAAATTTGCAAATATGGAATCCATGAATAATGAGAACTGTGTGTATGTGTATATGTATATACACACACATACATTTATACATATATTATGATTTAAAGTTACATAAAAATGGAAAAGGAAATACATATAATACTAAAAGGAAATAGATTAGATTACAGTAATGTTTGTTACAGGTGATTTTGATTTGTACTCTTTGCACTTTTCTGTCATTTTTCAATTTTTTTATGTGTAAAGATCTTTATTTCAGAATCAACTACAGTGATAAATTTGCTAAACCAAAATGTTCATTGAAGAATGCTTAGTTATGGCACTTTCATTAACATAAAATAATATGCAGCCTTTAAATATTGTATTAAGAATATTTTTGATAAGTACAAAATGATTATGTTATAATATTAAATCAAAAAGTAAGATATTGAACTACATATATTGGGTTCTCAACTCTCAAGAAATGGCTATGAGGATATAGGCCTGCATAGGTTAGCAATGTTTCTCTCCAGGAGGTGGGATTATGAGTAATTATTACCCTTTTCCCTAAATATTTCTACATTTTTCTCAACTCTCCAAAATGAGCACCACACAGCCCTCTTTAAAAATAGAAAAAAAATATTTACCATGCCTAGTAACTAATCAAAATCTCAGAGATCTAAACCATTTTTCTGGAACATAAGACAACCCTGTAATTTCTAAATTCTTTTCCAGGAAAGACATTCAGTTTTAAGTACATTTCAGGTTCAATATTCTCTGCTTCTCCAGATAATATTTCTATAATGAACATGCAATACTTTTATAATAAATCAAAAACAATAGAAGGAAAAGGAAAAAATAAAATTGTCCTAAGAAATGTTACTAAGATGTTAACAGTATGCAGACATGAATTTGAAACTGAACTAATCCATGCAATCATTTCAAGGTGACATAAATTGGGGGAAGAGATTATCTATATCTCTATTCCCATGGAAGATAAGCAGGGTAAAGATGAGAAAAACATGTGTGAGTATAAGTCATGTTCAAAAAGTAGGAGAAACTGATGGTAAACATTTGCTTCCCTACACTATGTGCTGCAGCATGTTAATATCATGAGTTTCCTTACAAATAAATATAGGTT
Organism: Avahi laniger; assembly: GCA_963575035.1. NCBI lineage: Eukaryota > Metazoa > Chordata > Mammalia > Primates > Indriidae > Avahi > Avahi laniger. Next base: position 2,021 of record CAUYSK010109866.1, read on the forward strand.
TTGAAAGTATGTATATATTTTATTGAAACACATTGTATATTTGGGTCTGTTGAAAAGCCTGTTTGTAACACTATTAAATTACACAACACATCAAAGACAACACAGCTTCTAAACAGATGTGCACGCTTTTGTTAAGGCAAAATTCTTCTTTAACTTTGGAGTATGCTATATTTTAGAATGGACTGGGTTCACCAAAATGATTCCCTCATGAAGAATTCTTTGATTATGGTATAGAACCTTTCTTCAGAGTCCCTACATAGACTCAAAGAGAGAATAAAAAATGTAGAAGCCCAGGACTCAGAACGTCTTGGACTTCTAAAATCTGACAATAAGAAGCAAATAATGTAGTCTATGTAGCCCACCTTTTGGAGTTAGGAGGGAATGAGCCATAAAAATATTTCGAAACAATTATTAAGGTGTAAAAAGGATTGAAAAATCAAATTATTAAGTGAAATAACATCAACATGTCACTTAGGCTTAGACTGTTGACATCTGTGACATATTCTGACAATATCCCTTCAAGTGTTTTCTTACTTCAAGTGTCATCGCTTGTTTATAAGAAGTGTGATTATAAAGTAATGTGACTATTTCGATCTAACACACCATATACCATTTTCCTCATAATGAACACCTTTCCCTTCAAAGGAATCACTTTAAGATGCCACAGACTTATTTCATTGCTCAAACTCTGCTTGGAACTCCTTTTTAGAAAATACCTTCTGACACACGAGAAAGGCCATCTGAACATTTTATAGTCCTTCTTTATTTTCTGACTCCAGTTTAATGGCAAGACATTGCTTTAAATCCCTTTTACTATTTCTCAGCCAAAGTTACCACTCCCCTCAGAAGGTAATGATTGACTATTATTAGGAATATTTAAAAGATGAAAACATAAAATTGATAATGTATTTTAGTATTTATGGATATAAAGAAATCTCCTTATTATATCATTAAGTTTAAAAAATCATTTATTGGCCAGGCGTGGTGGCTCACACCTGTAATCCTAGCACTCTGGGAGGCTGAGGTGGGAGGATCGCTCAAGGTCAGGAGTTCGAGATCAGCCTGAGTAAGAGTGAGACCCTGTCTCTACTAAAAATACAAATAAATTAGCTGGACAACTAAAAATATATAGGAAAAAATTATCCAGGCATAGTGGCACATGCCTGTAGTCCCAGCTACTCAGGAGGCTGAGGCAGAAGGATCGCTTGAGCCCAGGAGTTTGAGGTTGCTGTGAGCCAGGCTGACACCATGGCACTCTAGCCTGGGCAACACAGTGAGACTCTGTCTCCGCAGAAAAAGTCACTTATTAAATGACATGTATAGTACGCTATTTACATTTTTTCCAAATTTTTATTCAATAGATGTTTATTGAGCAACCTACTGTGTGTCAGACACTGTTTATTATTTAAACAATAAACAAAAAAAAAAGTCCTGTCATTATGAAGCGTATCATTAGTAAAGGAGACAGACAATAAAGAAATAAAAAATGTATATAGTATTCTGTCCGGTAAGAATAAGTGCTAGAAAAAAAAAATAAAGCAAGTAAGGGAACATGTACTATCAGGAGGAGGCACTACTTTAGATATAACAGTGGATGGCACACAGATACTTCAATGAGGCAAAAGAGAAAATCATGTGAATGTCTATGGGTAGCGCATTCCAAGAGAGAACAACAAGCTGAAGTCCCCAAAGCAGAATCATGCTTGAGTTGTTTGAGGAACAGCAAAGAGGCCAGTGTGGCCGAAATGGAGAGGGAGAATGACAATTAATGAGATAATAGAAGGAGGCGGGAGCCAAGTGGACCTCATAGACCATGTAAAGGAGGGTGGATTTATTGGAATTGTGATGGAAAGTCATTGGCCACTTTTGATAGAGAAATGACATGACATGATGAATATTTTAAAAAGATCACTCTGGATATTAGATGAAAAATAGACTGTAGCCCAGCCAGGAGGTTATTGATATACTCCAGGCAAGAAATCATGATGGTCAAGGGTGATGACAATGTTGAAGGTGGTGAGGACTGATTACATTTGTTATATTTTTGATGATAAAACTAGTAAGATTGTGTATATGTACATCAATATATACTAACATAAAATGTTAACAGTGGATATCTATGAATTTTGGAGTTATAAGTGATCTTTAGTGTCTTTTTTGTGCCTTTCTATACTAGTCGATTTTTTTTAATCAATAAAAAAAGTTGTTTCATTTGGGGGTAGAATAGGGTGGGGTTCATAATCAGAAACTCAGCCAGCGAAGCCATCTGACAAAAATATAGTGCCAAAGATTTGTAGCCACTGGGTAGTTGAGGTATCTGCTGCCAGAATGACAACTAGGGTTTCCCTGCTGAAAAGGGATGAACATTGGACAGTAAGACAGGCCAATCCAAGGAAAGCCAAGTGCCTGAGACCATGCACACTTCTTGGGGTATGGCAGACCATTGGGGAAGAACTCAGCAGTAATCATAGAAAGGAATTCTGCTATGGGGGCACAGCATTCCAGGAGCCTGACAACAAACAAGCAGAGGTTAAGGCCTGCAACACGATGGATATCCAGTGGTAGGTAACATTTCCTAACAAAATTGTGTTCCTCAACTTTAGAGGAACATGGCAGTAGACAGAGATCCAAACAGACAGGTCATGGCATAGTAAAATAGGGCCGAAACACAAGGACTCAATCTTCACCAAATCCATGGGAAGCCTGATAACCCTCTGTCTCTAGCCAAGCCACAAATTCAGTGGGAGAGCAAGGTTACTCCATCAATAGGAGAAGACAGAGTTTCCTTTATTGATAACCACAACCTATCCTGATGGTTCCATGATTCTATAACCCTTAAAGACACAGAAAGAACTGCCTCATTTGCAAGGCTAGTTGAAGCAGATATGTGTTTCCAAGAGAGATAAAGAATAGCATTCATTTCAAGTGATCATGTGCACAGGAATCTTTCCTCAATAGGACATAACACAAAAACCCAAGTCTACACTATCTATTAGATCCTATTTTGACATCTTGATTCTAAGTTCCTTGATAATTAGGGCCTTATCTTATTCATCTTTACATCCCTAGCATGTCCAGTGTCCAGTTCATGGTAAGTATTCCATGATTATTTGTTGAAAAAAAGGAATAAATGAATGGATGAATCTGATATCACTGGAAATTCTGTTTGGTAAAATTATGAGGACATTGTGTTTATATTATACACTTGCATATAAGTTGTATTAATACATTCATCTCTGTAACATCACCCACCCAAACTTGTTTAAGTTCTAACTGGAAAAACAATAACCTGTAAAAATGCCCGCTAATTCAACTAAATTGTCTTCTAAGTTCTGCCTACAATTTACATATGTTGATACTAATCAGCTTGGGTCGACCCTGTACCCAGCAGTTTGTCAGGGCTGACCTGAATCATCAATGTCCTTCTGGAAACATATAACTGGTTCTTCCTTCCATCTACACAGTGTAGCCTTCCCTACATAAAATAAGTGACTGTACACGAAAGTAGTATAATGGGAACTAATGCGCCATTTCTCAAATTCTAGCATTATCAGGAGGTATGCTGACTGGACAGAACATTCAGAGACCTAGATTCTAGCCCCCGCTCTGTCACTAAATAGCAGCCTAACCTCAGACAAGTCACTTTTTCTCTGTGTGCTATCATTTACCGATTTGTAAAATATGTAGGTAGAGCCAGAGGCCCCGTGATGTCACTTTTGGCTTTAAGGTTGCATAAGGTCCACAAGGACAGGGGCTCAGGGCCTGGCAACTCAAGGATGCTGGACAAAACTTTTTGAATGAAGGAACAAAGGAGCATTTAAATTCAATCAAAACTGTAGATAATGTGTCTCCCCATGAAATAAAGAGGACCTTAGTGAATGAACACAGGGAAAGAGTCTGAACATGTTGAAAATTGAAATGCATGCCCCTGTACTTGAAAAGAAATTTCCATGAGGACTCAAGTTCTGACTATCAAAATTCAGTGACATATCCACTATACATGAAAAATAGCTCTCTTACCAAAAGGTGTAATGAATGAAAGAGTCTTCCCGAAATCATATGAGGTAAGGTTCAGTCATGTGATTAGGATGAATATATTATGTACAAAATTATATACTTCCTTGGTAGTATTTAGTTAACACTTTCAGACCTGGGGCACCATATATAATTCAGAAGAGTAATATTTTATTTAATCCTATTAAATGTCTTCTCAGATGTCTCTAAATTATCCCTGTGAAATTTTTCAATCAATCTTCAGTCTGAAAAGAGTTTTATATAATCTAAACTGTTTATTCAAACTTTATTTTTCTCCCTCAAACAATTTACAGTCAACTACAATAACAGTAAACATTCTGATTAATAATAATCAAAATTATTATAGCTATAATTCATAGACTATGTACCATGTGCCATATATGATTCTCAATATTTTAGATACATCATTTTATTTAATGCTCACAATGACCCTATGAATTAGTTATTATCACCATTTTATAGATGAGCAAATGAAGCTCAGGAAGGTTAAATAGCCTGCCCAAGGTATTCATAGCTCACAAGCACCAGATCTAGGACATAAACCCCAGCCTCACTGACTGCAAAGTCTAAGTAAGTTCTTACCCTTTATGTTATACTGTTAAATAATACATTGGTGTCGGACTATTATTCTTCAGTAAGTGTTTATTAAACACTAAATGCTGGGCACTGTGCTACAGTTGGGAATAAAGTAGTAAGCAAGAGCGAGCCTTTTCCACAGTGTTTACACACTAGCAGAGAAGACAATAAAATAAGCAATAACAGTGTGTTAACTGCTATGATGGTGAATGAGGAGTTTGTGGGAGATCACAGAGCAAACACCTTTAAATATAAATTCAATTCCAAAACTCACCTTTTGGTTGGATAAATCTGCCTCAGTTTTGTATGCAGCAGTTTCTACAGAGACTCACAATGAGTTCAACTGGTCACACACTCATGGGTAGATTTTCTTAAGCTATAATTTTCATTAGATAATGAACATTTGCCTCCCCCTTAGGATGACACTGGACACTATTAGCCTGCTAGACAGTTTCTGCAAGATACAATTAATGAAATGGAGGCTTCGGTAACTATTTCCTTTCTTAGGAAAACCTAGTAACTTTACATAACAATAGTGAAATATGCATGTGAACCTGAATGCATTTATTCTCTAAATTAAATTATCAAATTAAATTTTGTAAATGTTAGCAAAATCATGGGAATCTTCAAAAAGACAAGGGTAATATCAATCGGTGATTTTCTTTGGTAATATCTGAAGAATCTAATGATAAAAGTCCCTGTCTAATTTCATTTAGAGGTTTGAAACACCCATTTCCTTTGGTGTACATGCAGTTATTTGCCTGTATGGATCTGAGGTAGAATTTTAGAATCCTGATAAATGTTATAATGACTACAATTCTCGAACATATATGTGTGTCAGGCATTGTGCAATGTGCTTTATAAGCATCATCCCATTTGATCCTCACAATTAAGAATTATCATCCCCATTTCGCAAATGAGAAAAGCGAAACTCAAAGAGAGGAGGTACCTTACCTAGGAATCTGAGTCTGAACCCGGGAAGTCAGAATATAGAGCCCAGAATCTTAAACCACTGAAGACATTGGCAAGCAGCGGTAAAGTACTTAGCAAGGGCCTGTACTTAATAATTTGCTAACCATCACACAAAAAGGAGTTGCTTTTTGTACACAAGACTAGACATATTATTGAAAACCAGCTTTCAGACCAAGACATTCATCCTCATTGATTCCACACTTTCTAGGGCTGTCACTGTGATCCAAGCCCCACCAGCATTTATTAGAGATTGGTAATCTTATTTAAACAAAACACAAAATTGCTCTCAGGAAGAGAATAAAAAATCAGAGCGAAAGTTTTGGGAAAAACAGGTACAATCATTTCCTGCCCACCAGATCTTCATTATAGAATGAGGTTCTTCACCCTAAGGGTGCTATGGATGGTTTGTGAGGAATCAAATGCAACTTTTTATATTAATGAGAACCTTCCTTTTGCGGGGGCGGGGAAGAAAGTAAAGTACATAGCTTTCATCAGATTCAAAAAGCGATCTGTGACATAAATAGGAAAGCGTCTGTTTGTTTAAATGAATGTTTAAATCTTTTCTAGAAATCTGGAAAAATTTTGTCATATATACAGCATCCCCCTGCTATCTTCTCTTCTGCAGTCTCAGCCATGACTCTGGCCTAGCTCCTAAGGCACTCCCTCACCCCACAGCCCTCAGACAGCCTCTTTCCTGACTCTTGTCCTGCCTACTTCCCTTCCAGAATTTGCTGATAACTCCCAGGGACAAGCTATATCTGTGGCAATCAAAGGGACAGAGAAAAGTGACTGAATTCACAATTCTCCAGCCCCACGTGGCATGCCAGCTGCAGTCTGTGCAGACCTATTACAGCAAAAGCTGTGTTATCTGGCACTTTCCCAACAGGAAAGAACTGGAAACCAGCATTTCTAAAATGCCCTAATACAAATCTCCAATCTAGTAACTGAAACTGATGCCATTGAAATTCAGCGACAGTGACACAACACTTTGAAAGAGGCCTGATCAAAATGCAAAGCTAAAAGTTGTCTCCGATGACTTGAACTAAGCATCATAAATCCAGCGGATGAAAGAAAATCTATCCCCAAAACTTTACACGGATTGAAACCAAACAAAAACAAAAACCAGTAGAAGGTAAAAGATATTTTAAAATACCAAATGAGAGTGGGAAATAGAGGTAGTCGTGAAACCTTGAAAAGTATTTCTTTGTCTTTAAAATGATTCTAATGACTATATAGATATCTGGAAACCTGTGTAGCACATAATTTTAAGTGAAAAAAACAAGACATACAATTGTTATGATTGTAACTGTAGAAATGTGTATGTACATGCAAAAAGAATGGGAAAGGATATATGAGAGTACAATCATTCTTAATTTTAAGGTGCTGGGACTCAGAACAATATTTTTCCATATTAAAATTTACAGAATGTCAATGGTATAATGTTTACTATTTGAAGGGAGAAAGAGGACAATATCCCCCACTAAAAAAGAAGTATTAATAGTCATTAAGCTCAGAGAGGCAATTTATAGAAAAGTACATCTAAAGTTGCTTCTAAATTATTAAGCTGACTATATCTAGAGACTAAATCTATTTTCTTCCCATCAAAACTGCAGCACTTAACATATTCAAAGCACAGAAGTAAAAAGAAAAAGAAGTTTACCAAGTTCTTGGGAAATTTAGCTCAATTAAAATTATTTTTGAGACTTGAGCTATACACTCAGTTCTGTGAAATGGTAAAGAAATAGATTTAAATGGTAAATATTTGCCAGCTCAGTTCCCCAAACCCATGCACTTGAGTGTCCCTTTGGCCTCTGCCTGCCTCCAGACTCCCCTTCAGTGCAGTGCTGGTTTTGCCATCTCATTCCTGCCTCTAGAAACCTGCTTATACCTGACATCAAGTTTCTATTTGCTACATGGTAATCCTTTCATAAATTCAAGTAGTAAGCAGTGGGATTTTAAAATTTCTCTGATAACCATATACCTCACATTTGTTCTTCCTATTTATTAGCCTTCCTGCTAAGTGTTGGGCACAGAGGAAATAGAAACTGTTACCTGATAGGCTTAGGTCATTAAGATTCAATACCCAGGCCCTCTTTATTTCCCCCTAAAGTCTATGGATGCAATTCAGGTCATGACCAGGAGGTTAATGGTTGCCTGGGTTTACTTATGGTGAAGGCTCCTCAAAGGCATGACAAATGAACCTGAGACTTCAGTCTACTTATGTTTTTTACATAACATATATAACAAGTTAATTATTATACTTTGCTATTGTAACAAACTCTAGTTACTCAAAGCACCAAGTGATAAATTTAGAGCAACATTTCAAGAAATATAAATATTTAATCTAGTCCTTGATGGACATCACCCTGACATTAGTAAAATAATTATTCCTGAATCTTAATCATTTGAAATTCATTTTATATCTCTGAGCTTCAGTTGCCTCATCTGTAAATTTAGAATATTATTACCTGCCTCAAAAGGAGTATATGGAATCAAATGATCTGAGATCCCTTCCAACTCTAAAGTGTGGAACAAGATGATAAGACAGAGCATAACTAGGTTTTAAAATAATTTTACAGTGATTTCTTCAAATAAATGTTTAATATTTATTTACTCAATGTTTTGGTAATGAGAGAGACAACAAACACGATCAAAAATATTCCTTACTTGCAGAACAGCTTTGCAAACAAGGTCATCTCTAGGTTGGAAGCATCCAGTACTGACTCCAGACTTTGCCCTGTTAGATTTTGGCACATATGTATGTATATATGCATATGTGTGTGTGTGTGTGTGTGTGCGTGTGTATAATCTTTTAGCCTCAATAGCATTACATTTTTCAAAATTTCCATCCACATAATATATAAAACAAAATTTACAAAGATGTTATTAAATACATATGCCTCTCTCTCCCTTCCCCCACCCCACAGAAACCAATATATGTTAAGAATTACATTATTACAATAGAACCAGGTTATAGCCTTTTTTCCAGGGATAAGCAATAATGTAAACATCTTCCATGGAAGATGCCCAACCTCAGGAAGGAAACCTGCACCCCACATCTGTAGGGTTTCCATTACCTTTTAAACTACAGACTAATGAATCTAGAGTTCCAGGAGAGACTATGTGTCAAGTCATTAAGAAAAAGTAAAGAAATCTGAAAAGTTTGTCCCAGGAGAAACCTCATGTCTGTCATCACCTTGGCTGATGATAGGCACCAAGTTACTGCCTTTGGCTGCTAGTTTAGCTATTACCTTTTGCCTAGGGAGTTTGGGTTGTTAAAGACCATGGGGTCATCTTCTCTTCCTCTAATATCAACGTTTCCTCTTTTAGTGAGGAGTAGCAAAAATATGTCTGGGGTGATCATCACCAACAGCTAAAAGAGTAGGCGGATGTGCAGTGAGAATATGTTACTATACCTGGAGGTGGGGAGCTCAACTGCATTTTGAAGACATTTTCAAATGGTATGTACTATGTGTCTTAATATAGCATGTATCAATAAATATTATAAATAATTTATAAATATTCTGTTTCTAGTTCCTACCAGTATCTGGCAAGTAACAGGCACTCAGTAAACTCACTCAACATGTTTTTGCTGAGAACGTACTATTTACAAGGATGTGATGTTTATTAAACTTCTTGTAATACATACTAACTTGGAATACTAACTTGGAGGTTAGTTTCTACACATGCATACACACAACACACACACATCCAACCCTCATTCTGTTCACCAGTTTCTCAATGCCTAATAAATCTAAACCAGGGATTACCAAGGGACAGTCCATAGGTCAAATCAGACCACAGAGAATTTTGCTGTGGGGGAGAGTGACCCAGCCTACCAGCAGTATCAGGATGCCGCTAACAACCTAACAGAAGATTACAAATTTCACCTCACTTTCAGCACTGAGATAGCAAAGTTCTTGAAAGTCTCCCCAGGGAAGTTGGTTGTAATGCAGCCTGAGAAATTCCAGTCCAAGTATGAGCCCAGGAGCAACGTGATGGACATTCAGGGTTCTACAAAGGGGGTGGCCTTCAAGGACTACATGGTGAAGCACGCCTTGGCCTTGGTGGGCCACCGCAAGACCTCCAAAGATGTCAAGCGGTACAGCAGGCGCCCCCTGGTGGTCGTCTACTACGGCGTGGACTTCAGTTTTAATTGCAGAGCTGCTACTCAGTTTTGGCGGAACAAAGTCCTGGAGGTCGCCAAGGACTTCCCTGAGTACACCTTCGCCATCGCTGACAAGGAGGACTACGCCACGGAGGTGAAGGACCTGGGGCTCAGTGAGAGCGGGGAAGACGTCAACGTGGCCATCCTGGATGAGAGTGGGAAGAAGTTCGCCATGGAGCCGGAGGAGTTTGATTCCGACACGCTCCGCGAGTTTGTCATGGTTTTCAAAAAAGGAAAACTAAAGCAGGTCATTAAATCCCAGCCAGTGCCCAAGAACAACAAGGGGCCAGTTAAGGCCGTGGTGGGGAAGACCTTCGACTCCATCGTGATGGACCCCAAGAAGGACGCCCTCATCGAGTTGTATGCGCCGTGGTGTGGGCACTGCAAGCAGTTGGAGCCTGTGTACGCCAGTCTGGCCAAGAAGTACAAGAGCCAGAAGGGCCTGGTCATTGCCAAGATGGATGCCACCACCAACGATGTCACCAGCAACCGCTACAAGGTAGAGTTCCCCACCATCTATTTCACCCCCAGTGGGGACAAAAAGAATCCAATTAAATTTGAGGGTGGAGAGAGAGATTTGGAGAATTTGAGCAAGTTTGCGGAAGAACATGCCACAAAACTGAGTAGGACCAAGGAAGAGCTTTGAAGGCCATGAGGTCTGCAGAGGATGGGGAAGTACCTGACACACCGCATTCCAGCAGTGGCGGCCAGGGCACCCGCAACAGCCAGCGGCAGAGGCCAGTAACACAATGGCAGTATCACAATTCTTTTTTTTTTTATATACTTTGGTATTTCACTTCATGTTCTGAATCCTGAATAGCCATGAATGACTTGATAGTTCAGATTTTTATGGAGGATACACCTATTTTTATCATGTGGGGGTTGTTTTGTGTTTTTTTTTTTTTGGCACCTTATACTTTCTTTACTGTTTCCTCAAAGCAGATAAGTTGAATCCCCTCTGTATGCAAATATTTTCTTTTTTAATTTAAAGTTTAAAAAACCTTTGCCAAAGAAAAATCATAGTATTTCTTAAAATTTTTAAATAGTTGCCAATATTTAACATGATGGAAATTATCTTGAAAAAAAATTTGTAGCTCTGGCCTCACAGGATTACATGATCTGGAGCTGCAAAGTAGTTTCCCTCTTTGGGTGGGGCATGCATTCTTCAGTTTGCCAACCTCTACCTGCCCTACTTCACTCACTTATGTTCCCTTTTAGGGCCCCAGACACAGCTGAGTTTGTGCCTCCTGATCTAAACACGATCAGTTTTTTTTATGACAAATTCTTTCTCTCTCTTCAGTGCACCTGCCTTGGAGCTTGACAAGCAGGCAACTGAGTGTTTTGCCTAAGTCGAACTATAGAAGAAAATAAGTCCCTAGAAATACTCTTTGGTGTGCCCTATACCAGATGCATTTGAACTTTTTAGTGGTCATTATCTTAGCCCAGATTCTCCTCCTCTTACACCTAAAATACGATAGTAGTCTTCTATTGTTTTTTCTGCCATCCACACCCTTCAAGTCTTCTTCCAAACTGCTGAGTTTGCTTTTTCTAAAGAAGACCTGATTCTGCCTCACTCCTATTGAAAACCTCTCTCTGCTAACTAGCTTAGCTAGCTAGCTACACTTGGATAGAATAAAATCCAAACCCCTTAGCACAGCAAACATATGTGCCAAGTATGAATTTTAATGGTCTTCATTCTGGATTCTGTAAAAATGTTAGTTTGTTGTTTTATAATAGCTGAGTCACTCTTTAGAGGTCACATTCCACCAGAAAGCAGAGAATTCAATTTAGCTGATTTCAGGTAAGTTCAGTTACTTAGGGATTTTCACAGTCATTTCAGGTTTAAATACAATCCAAGATTTTTGCCTCTCTATGCTGCTCCATTTTGTTCTAAGACTGATCTAAGTCCAAGGGGACTATAAATCCTCGTGACATACAGGCTGCAAGGAGGCAAGGTCCATGTCCATATCTATCCTTTATCAAATGCAAAGTATATAATCCTAATTGAGTTCTTAACTGTCATTCCCTCTCTATGCTAGCATCTTCTGACTTAGAAGTCTTCCCATCTGGCCTCAGGTCCTGTGCTTCAAACGTCTTTCCATCCCGGTGTCCCCTTGCCATGATTGACAGGCCCCTCCAGGTCTGCAGGCTCTCAGTGGCCCATATGGAAACCACTGGCTGATTCCCACTCCAGGTCTTATTTTAAAACATTTGCCATGCATTTTAAACCACTTGTTCAGTGTCTGTCATCCTCAGTAGGAGAATAGCGCTAAGTTTTGAGGATATATCTGCAAATATATCCTCAAAACTTATCATTGTGCCTTTCTCACAAAATGGTTGTTGAATGAATAAAAGTTGCCTTACAACACGGCCTACCCTGACCCTTCTGGCTTCATCTACACACACATACAAACACAGACAAATGAAGTACAGGGTGCTACAGAAGTACTTAATAGGGAATACTGACTTAATCTGAGTATATCAGGGCAGGTCTATCTGAGGAAATGATGCTTAAGTACTGTGAATATAGCACGTTTAATCCCCACCCCATTCCCCTCTCAAACAAACTCACATTCATATTAATACACAGGCAAGCATGGGCACTTCACAACAGTGATTTCAAAATGTCTTTCAAGTCCCAGGATTTTTCAGAGATGTCTCGGGTGGCTATGAGAAATCACAGGGACTGCAAGAGAGCAGGGGTTCTAGGTTCCTGGTAGGCAGAATAATGGCCCCTCAAGGTGTCTACATCTTAATTCTCAGAACCTGTGAATATGTTACCATACATGGCAAAAAGTACTTTGCAAACGTGATTAAAGTTAAGGATCTTGAGGTGGTTACCTAGATTATCTTGGGCCCAGTCGAATCACATGGGTCCTTAAAAGTGTAGAACCTTTCCTAGCTGTGATCAGAGAGAAACATGATGAAAGAACAAAGGTCATAGAGATGGGATGTTGGTGGCTTTGAAGATGAAGGAAGGAGGCAATGAGCCAAGGAATGCAGGCAGCCTCTAAAATCCGAAAAAGGCAAGAAAACAGATTCTCCCTTAGAACCTACGGAAAGGAACACGGCCCTGCTTATACCTTGATTTTAGCCCAGTGACCTCCAGAGCTGTAAGAAAATAAATTTGTGTTATTTTAAGCCACTAAGTTTGTGGCCATTTGCTATGGCAGCCATGGAAAACTATAGTGTCCCTATTACCTACCCCCTTTGCTGCTTCAAACAGAGCATCTCTGCATTTATATTTGCTGTACTGGGGTTCTACAGAAAAGTTCATTTGAGGTCAGAGTTCCAAGATGACCTGCCTCATTCCCTTAAACATGCCTTGACACCTTTCCTCTTGCTGTTGTCTCTATCTATACTCTCTTATTCCTGGCTGCTTAGGTTCACCCAGCATTCTTCCAGACATCCTTTGAGAACCAGCTCAGATGCCACTCTTTCTCTGTCTCTGATATCCCTACCCTACTCTATCCCAGGCGGAATTAATTGTTCTTCTCAGTTTCCATTGTGCTTCATACATGCTTTTCTTCTTGAACTTACTATAAATTGACAATTTCTGAGGGACAAGGACCATGTCTTACCTACACCTTTTTAGCAAAGCATCTAGCCAAGTGTTTGGCACATAGTAGATACTTCTCTGATCATTGTGTTTAAGTGAGCCTCTGCTTACTGTATTTTTACAGTAAGCAGTAATTTTTAGTCCCAGATGCTGTTTATTTTTTTCATAGCGCTTACAATAACTTGTAATTCTGTATTTATTATTTTTTTGTATTTACTATCTATCTTTCCCACTAGATTAAGTTTGAGGATGACATGTCAGGCCCAGTTACCATGGTATCCATAGCATCTGACACACTGACTGTCACAGTGTGGGCTCTTAATAAGTATTTATGGAATAAATACATTGTTGAATGTGTATTTGTTTAATTTAATTAGCATTTGGGAGAATGGGATCCATTTTTGCAGAGTTAACCCTAAGCATAGCTTTTGAGAATTGCAGAAAGAGGCCTGCAGTAAAGGAGTCCAGAGATCGTGTCCAGCCACCCTCTCTCAATTCACAGTACCCGACCCCATTGTTCCTAATAGGAATAGCCAGGCCTCATCTCACTGAAGCAGCTGCTCACTCCCAAGAGAGTGAATAAATGGAGTTCTGGCACACAGCTCTGAAAGGTTGCCAACTTTCAATACAACTTGTCACTGTGCATTGGAGGCATTTACTTGAGAATAATTAGTAGCCCTTCTGAGCATCAAAAGTGACCAAATCCATAGCATCCCTATTGAGATTGATGACGTTGTTTTCCAAACCTCATCAGAGAAGATGTTTTTCAATTTCGGTAGTAAAATCAATATGCTGAGCAAACACCCATAGTGCATATTGGGTGACTTTTATTAAGTATGTTGGGCCAGTAACTAATGGTTGCCACAGATAAAAGTATTCATATCTACTAATTAGAAAATCCTAGTCAGAAATGGATTCCCTTTGAGGCTGTTTTATAATGTAAACACACATAAGTGTTTTAAACAGACAACTCTTCTGAGTTTGTTTCTCCTCAACCAAGGCCAGCCTTACAAGAAGGCAAGATACACAGTAAACTATATAGTGTGATTTAAGGAACATCATGAAGACATGCCCTCAAAAATATCTCTCCCACTATTAGTACCACCTGCAAATTCACCATTTAACAATCATTCCCTTAAATGCAAATCAAAACCACAATGAGATATCACTTATCTCTAGTAAGAATGGCCTTTATTAAAAAGTCCCAAAATAATAAATGTTGGCGTGGATGCGGAGAGATAGGAACACTCATACACTGCTGGTAGGACTGCAAATTAGTGCAACCTCTGTGGAAAGCAATATGGAGATAGCACAAAGAGCTACAAGTAGAACTACCATTTGATCCAGCAATCCCATTAGTGGGCATCTACCCAAGGGAAAAAAGACATTCTATAAAAAAGACATCTGCACTCGAATGTTTACTGCAGCACAATTCACAATTGCAAAGATAAGGAAACAGCCCAAGTGCCCATCAATACACAAGTGGGCACCAATACATGAGTGGATTAATAAAATGTGGTATAGTATACTATGGAGTTCTACTCAGCCACAAAAAATAATGGTGATCTAGCACCTCTTGTATTCTCCTGGATAGAGCTGGAACCCATTCTACTAAGTGAAGTATCCCGAGAATGGAAAAACAAGCACCACATGTACAAAATAGAAATGTCAATAAAGAGACAAAGAATATAAAAACGAACCAAAATAAAATTCTGGAGTGAAAAAGGACAATAATTGTTACTAAAAATTCATTACAAGGATTCAAAAGTATATTTGAGCAGGCAGAATAATAAATCAATGAATCTGAAACATGACAAATGAAATGATCACGTCTGAGGAACAGAAGGAAAAAAAAAAAAATAAGGAAACATGAACAGAGTCTATGGGACCTATGGGGGATGCAATCAAGCAAACCAGCTTACTCATTTTAAGGGTCCCAGAAGGAGAAGAGAGAAAGAAAGGGAAAGAGAGATTATATAAAAAAATAATGGCTATAAATTTCCCAAATTTGATGAAAGACATGAATATAAACATTCAAGAAGCTCAATAAGGTCCCAGTAGGATAAACTCCCCACAAAAAGACACATTATAATTAAACTGTTAGAAGACAAAGACAGAATCTTGAAAGCACAAGAGAAAAGCAACTCATCATATATAAAAGATCCCCAATAAAATAATAAGCAGATTTCTTATCAGAAACTATGAAGGCCAGAAGGCAGTATGTTGGTATATTCAAAGTGCTGGAGGAAAAATGGTCAATAAGAAATTTTATATATGGCAAAAATTAAGACATTCCCAGACAAAAAAAGAAACAAAAAAAACCTGAGGGACTTTCTTACAACATTTCTACTCTGCAAGAAATGATAAAAGGAGTCCTTCAGGTTGAAATGATACAAAATGTGAAAGTAACTAGAAGCCATATGAAGAAATGAAGATGATGTAAAGATAAATACATGAATAATTATAAAAGCCAGTATTATTGTAACTGTGGTTTATAACTCTACTTTCTGTTTTCCACATGATTTAAGAGACTAATGTATTTTAAAATCAATTATTAGACTATTTTTTGAACATATAATGAATAAAGATATAATTTTATAACATCATTAATTGAAAGGGGGTGGGGACAGAGCTGTATAGAAGAGCTTTTGATGCTATTGACGCTAAACTGGTATAAATTCAAATTAGAGTGTTATAAATTTAGCATGTTAAATTTAATCCCCATAGTAACTACAATGAAAACAGCTGAAGAATACACATAGGAAGAAATGAGGAAGGAATTAAAACGTTTTACTACAAAAACTCAACTAAGCACAAAGGAAGATAGTAATCCAGGAAATGAGTCAAAAAAAAAAACACAACTATAAGGCACACAGAAAATAACAAAATGACAGAAGTCCCTCCTTGTCAATACCTACTTTAAATGTAAATGGATTAAACTCCCCAATAAAAAAACAACAATTGGCAGAATGGATTTTTTAAAATGGGATCCAATTATATTGTATCTATTCAAAACTCACCTTTGGTCTAAAGGCACAACGAGTAAAAAGTGAAGGACAGAAAAAGATATTTCATGCAAGTAACCAAAAAGAGTAGAAATACCTGTATTATAATCAGACTAAACAGACTAAAATCAAAAGAGACAACAAGAGGCAGGTGTAGTGGGGTACACCTGTAATCCGAGCTTTTCAAGAGGCTTAGGTGGGAGGATCCCTTGAGCCCAGGAGTTTGAGACTAGCCTGGGCAACACAGCAAGACCCCATGTCAAAAAAAAAAAAAGAAAGAAACAAGAGACAAAGAAGGAAATTATATAACAGGTTTCATATACCAAGAAGATATAACAATTATAAACATGCATATACCTAATAACAAACCACCAAAATATATGCAGCAAAAAATAACAGAATTGAGTAAAATAGTTCTACAATAACAACTGAAGACTTCAATACTTCATTCTCAATAATGGATAAAACAGGCCGGGCGCGGTGGCTCACGCCTGTAATCCTAGCACTCTGGGAGGCCGAGGCGGGCGGATCGTTCTGAGCTCAGGAGTTCGAGACCAGCCTGAGCAAGAGCGAGACCCCGTCTCTACCAAAAATAGAAAGAAAT